>JABSTQ010004540.1:0-29225 GCA_013358835.2 Ixodes persulcatus | reverse complement strand
GAAATCCTTCGTCTCAGCCACACCAGTCATCGTCGCACCACTGCGTACCACCCGCAGACCAACGGGCTGACGGAGAGACTCAACAAGACCATCGCGGACATGATCTCTATGTACGTCGACGTGGAGCACAAGACGTGGGACGAGGTGTTGCCATACGTCACATTTGCCTACAACACGGCCGTGCAAGAGACCACCGGGGTAACACCCTTTCAACTGGTGCATGGTCGCAAGGTAACGACAATGCTGGACGCGATGTTACCCCACGAACCGGCTGTCGACGGAAGCGACGATGCCCAGGTGGTTGCCCAACGCGCAGAAGAAGTCCGCCAGCTCGCCAGACACCGTATTCAAGCCCAACAACGAGTCGACACTGGCCGCTACAACCTTCGTCGTCGGGACGTGCACTTTCAACCCGGAGACCGGGTGTGGGTATGGACACCGATCCGCCGCCGTGGTCTCAGCGAAAAACTCCTGAAGCGCTACTTTGGACCCTACAAAGTGCTTCGTCGACTCGGGGATCTGACCTACGAGGTGATGCCCGACGGAACACGGACTTCATCACGCCGCCCTCCACGACCAGAAGTCGTCCACGTCGTGCGCATGAAGCCATACTACGCTCGAAAGGACTGTGGACCTTAAGTGTTCCAAATGACTCTTTAGTTTACCCTTCTTTTTTGTTTGCTTTGTTTTGATTTGTGCTGCATCGGGGCGATGCTCTTTTTAAAGGGGGGAGTAATGCCGCGCGCGCAGCTGACCAAGTAGGCAGCGCGCGCGTGGCCTAAGGGTTATCGCGCCTGACTCCCACGCGAAAGGCCAGGGTTCGATTCCTGGCCGTGCCTACAAATTTTGTTGACGCAGAAATGTGATGTTCTAGTAAATTCGAGAGCCGCCTTGCTAATTCGAGGTTAGAATGTTCTACGACCCGAACCTTCTACGCCGAATGTTCCGGAAGCACACGCGAGTACAAAAGGGGCTACGCCTGGCAAGCCAAGTCAGTTTCGCCCCAGCGTTCGACTCTGCTCTTTCGCCGACTTCGACGCCCGCGACGCTCTACTGTTATCTTTTGTTTCCTTCTTTATTTTGGGCACAAGTTCGCCCGATTAAACGTTTCGTTTACTAAGTTATTTGCCGCCTCATCACTTGTCATTCGTGACAATATCACAGTTTTCAACGGACAGAAAGCTTCAACGTGGTGCTCGCCTTTGTAACTGGCAACGCAATGGGACGAGCGAACGGCGAGTTAGGGCGAATTCTCGCCACCGCGCGGCGCCACTGGTATCGCTCCAGCACGCCCCCTGCCCTGGCCCAGCCGAACGGTTCCAGGCCCGTATGCCTGGCTCTCGGTTTGCTCTAGCGTATGAATGTCTTATTGTGTTTTAAGTCATCCGCTAGAAGTATGTAGGATGTGCCGTGTTTTTTCAGGAGCCTTATAAGTTAGTTCCCGTTCTATTCTCCCTCCTTAAGGGGTATTCACACGAGGGAGAAATACCGGGGATTTCTCCCTCGTGTGAATACCCCTTTACGCGCCGCATCACCAACCCGTTCATACACCTCGCGGACGTTAGGTGCGTTGTGCAATTTACCCTCGCGTAAATTTCTCAATTTTCAGTTCTACTTGACACCTCTTGGTATTTTAGCGGTGCGCAACGATATTAACTTCTAATTCCCACGGGCTTACGGTAGTGTTCTCATGCGCGGGCGTACACGAGGATGCGATCGTTTCCCGTACTTTCGAAGAAAATTATCTCTCAGATTGAAAAGTGAGATAAAGCCATTCGTCAGAGAGTTTCCCTGTGTTTAGCGGTTGCTACTCCTGATAGGGGATATCCACGCCTTGCATGCTTACCGCGTGCCCCCACCAATCTCTTTCGGCAATAAAACAGCGATATTGTTCTCCGAACATCTAAGAAGCCAAAAGGTTTCAAAGATAAAAAGAAAATTAACGAAGGTTGCGCGAGTTTGCTGGCATTAAAAACGGCGCCGGCGCTAACCTTTTCGTAACGTTACAGCCGTCTATTTTATACTAGAAGGTTACGAAATAAACATCGAGCGACTCAGCGCCAGGCGGCTCTTTGCTAATGTTAAGCTTGCTTGTTTTCATAGATTTAGTTGAATCGATTGACCGCTCTTCCATGCACCCATTGTCATGTCATTGCATAAAAAATAATGGAAGATTGAAACCTTTTCATAGAACACGTAACATTTATTAAAATACAACAAATATTAAAAGCAGTCACTTCGCGATTTGAAGAAGAAGGCAGGGGAAAACGCTTCACAGATGAGACGTCCCTGTCTCGAGCTGCAATTATTCGCATAATATATCGCATGCGAGCTTTCTGTGGCAACTGTTCGCTAGTTTTCGTCACTACTGTGACCAAAACTTCATTTTATAAAAAGTTTCAAGATGAAATAAGCATTCTTACCTCACAGAGACGGGAGCCTTCCATGGGCGCTCACAATTGTCGCGCTTGATTTCCTTCAACCATTATATGCAACGTATTTATTTTTTTCTCTTTTTTTCCTTTATAACTATAAACTATAAAAGTAAAACCGTGACGGCTGTGATTGAAACAACTGTTGCAATCGCAGCCGCGCAAAGAGTTAAGTACCGCGTACCTACACATCCAACCGCACAACACCAAAACACTTTCTCACCAGAAAACCTAAAAATAAGGGTCTGTACCACGGATACCATGCGGCCCTGCATGGACGCTCGTTGGCCCGGGATCGGTAATGGTGGCCCGCGCCGTTCCCCCGGCGTTTTCCGTTGCTAGGCGGTTGCTAGACCCGACGTGAGTTCTATGGGAGGGGTCTGGGAGGAGCGGGTACGGCGAGAGGTCACCGAGGAAAGTAGATGTCCAGACACTTCCCTGATGTATGACTCTGATTAGCGTCACCTTAGACTCGGAGCGCCCTCCCGGAAACAAGCAGCGTGGTGATCGCTTTCGTGTCGAAGGAAGCGCTCGGATAAAACGCCACTTCTTTTCCCTACCCTGTCGAATAAACTAAAATTTGCGCATAATAAATCATGACAAATAAACCGCCCCACAAGCACGCCACATTTTTAGCGGAAACCCAGCCGTGAAATTCGGTTTCAAACCGGAACATTGAAATGCGGTAATTTTTGACACGCACATTAGCTTGGCTAGCAGAAATGTGAACAATATAATTTATAAAAAAAAATAAAACACAAAAACAAAATACCGCACAAGCACGCCACATTTTCAGCGTCAACCCAGCGGTGAAATTCGAAATTATTCAGGCGCAATGAAATGCGGATATCCTTGACACACACACACACACACACACACACACACACACACACGCACACGCACGCACGCACACACACACACTCACACACACACACACGCACGCACGCGCACACACACACACACGCACGCACATCTATTTTGACGCACACACACACACACACACGCGCACACGCACGCACACACACACACACACACACACAGACACACACACACGCACGCGCACACACACACACACACGCACGCACATCTATTTTGACCAGTAGAGTTACCGGTGCCAAAGACTTCAATATTGAGCAACAAACAAGTTACTATATTTTTCAATTTACCCATCATAAGTATCTGTAACTATAACCTTCATTAATAACGACCATTTAACAAGCACTCACAGAGACGCGGATTGCATTAATTGTCCCAGCTTTCGTTTTAGTACACCGTTTCTCTGTTTTGGCTCAAATGCTACATTAGTATGCGTTCAAAGGTTTGAGACCGTATTGCGATTTCGCAGGCTTGCTCGAACCAGACTTGTGCCTATCTCAAATACTCTACTCAAGATACTGTATCTTAAATACTTTTTGGAGTATCTTGGTATCTTGCAAATACCTTTGATGGAGAGTAGTTAATACTCTATTTTAATTACAATTCCGAGTATCTTGTACTCATTATCTTAAATACATTTTTGACATTCCGCCATTTTCCGAGTTTTTCGGTAGGAAGTGGCGTGGGCGTGGCACGAGCAAACATGAACTTTCTTTCGAGCAACCAAATTCTGTTGCTAGCTCCGATTAGCTACGATGACTTTAACTGAGCTCGTGAACATATCGCTTTTTTTTCGACTGTGACTCATATTTCAGCCCAAAGTTCGTACAATGAAGGTTCTCCCCTCGCCTTCCCATAGGCGCCTTTTATTTCTATAAAGTTTCTCCCCAAAAAATCCTCAAACAAAAGTTGTGGTTTTACGGAAGTAAAGATGCCACCCTGACCCTGAGGTTCAAGCAGACCGGGAAATGACCAACGAGAACAATGCAGACTTGAGTGTCAAGAAAATAACAAATAGAAGAAAATGAGAAGTGGACACAAACAAAAAAGTAGACATTTTTGTTTCACTTTTTGTATAATTGACCCTGCAAAGGCAAAGCGTCGAGGTTTTTTGTTTTTTTGTGTTGTCAGTCCGGCACTTATTGCTCTCGCGAACACTGTCTGTAAGCGAACATTGATAAGCAGAGAACAGTACAGGAAACGAACTAGGAGCTGGATGACTGTCAAAATGCCAACAAAGTGACCCCCGACGTTGAGTGCTTTTCTGAACGCAACCTACTTGAAGAAGGTGCGACCACTGCCGTGGCTATAGGCTCCTTGCACTGGCGTCACATCGCATTCTTTTGAACACCATGTAAAAGGAGGAGAGGAAGGCTGCTTTTGTAAGAATTTTGAGTGACAGGTTAATCTTCTAGGAGGAGAATAGCGACGCCTGTGCAAATCCGAGAGACACAAAAGAGGATCCTGATAAGAGGGGAGCTCCTTCTTTCCCTTTTCTCTGGAGGGCATCGGAAATGACGTTATGTGCAAGCGACGTATTATTCTCTTTGTTATTCATTCGCTCATATCCGTGTCCCAAGTTCGTTTATAGTGAACTACCCGTATAGGGAATATGGATTATAGTTAAACGATGCGTCTGAGGTGCGCCGCAGGATGTGATATTCAGCAATGTCACTATTGGCGAAGCGCTCTGACCCGTTTATCACCCCCACACCTCGGTGTTTACCCAACACAAGGCCTGTGCACATGCCCATGGCCTTGTGGGCATGTTCGTGTCATCTTTTTTAATAGAGCGCAAGGCACAGTAATGAAAAAATACAAACAATTAGTGAAGTGACGTTAAGTGCCGGATCTCCCCCGAAAGCAGTCGTCAGGGGATGCGAACTTGACCCACTTGGACTTTTGTGCTGAGCTGGGCACTGTGCATGCTGCATTGTTCATGCAGGTCGGAGTGGTAACAAAAGAGCCCCTCTTTCCCCTCACCGAAGTACACGAACTCCAGCCGAACGCTGACGCCGCGTTCGGTTAAGTCAGCCGAGTTATGAGCCATTGTATTTGTTGTCCCCATCCATCTGGTTCTAAAGTTAACCGCTTGGGGCGCCACGGTCTGATCTCCTCCCCAATAGCTAAAGCGACCTCTTTCTTGATGTCCCAGAAATGTTTTGTAACATCTATCAGTGATATTGCCACGCGCGTTGCCCAGCGAGCGCATGGCCGAATGGTTACCGCGCTTGACTCTCGCGCGGACGCTCGCGCGGAGGCTCCAGGTTCGATACCGGAAAGCCGACTTCTCTTTTATTTATTCCTTCAACTTGACATTCTGGTAAGTTCGAGAATTTTGTCGTCTGATCGAGTTACGAATGTTCTACGCGGCGAACTTTCTACGCCGAATGTTCCAGAAACCCACGCGGGTACAAAAGGTGCTCCGAGTGGCGGTCTGGAGACAGTCTCGCCCCAGCGGTCGATCTTGCTGTTTCGCCGACATCGACGCCTGGGACGCTAGCCTTTCTCTATTTTGTTTTGGGAACAAGTTCGCCCGCTTAAACGTTTAGTTTCTTTAGTTATTCGCCGCCTCATCATTTATCATTCGTGACAATATTTTGCTCTTTATAGTCGGACTGCATAAAATAGCCCTACGATACTTTTTTTCCCCCCATTTTGTGTTGTTGCGTGCTAATAAACCATTCTGGTAACCCAGATTTTCGTAGCTGCATAATTGTCGTCAATGACGTCGATACAAATTAAGCAATGCGGAAGTATCTTCAAAAGTAACTGAAATACATTTCTAAGTATTTGTACTCTACTCAAGATACTTTACAGTGAAAGTAACTTGAGTAGTATTTTAAATACTTTATGAAGCAGGTATTTAGTAACTTAACTTAAATACTTTTATCGAGTATTTTGTCCAACACTGGCTCGAACAAAGGCTCCGTAGATGTGGCCCGACCCGAGTACATAGCTCGGCTTTTTAACGTGAGCAAGCGATTGCCGTGAGAGAGAGAGAGAGAGAGAGAGAGAGAGAGAGCAACTTTAATGGGTCTCCTGCAGTAACCCCTATCATCCCACCCTCTCAGGTGGGTTCTTGGGGCGACGTGGCCGGACGTCTTCTTAGCGGGGAGAGCCGCTCGCGGCGGGCTTCAGCGTACTCGGATTAACCCTTTCTGCTTCCATCCCGTCCGGTCGCTGCTTCTCGAGTGCCGCTAGGATCTGCTGGATGGCCGTGTGTTGGACGTCGTAGTCTTCGGATCTCTTCGCCTCCTCCATGAGGGGCGGGAGAACGTCTGCACTGTTGTCCGCGTTCGCGCACTCGCAGTCTTCCAGGATGTGGGCCAACGTGGCCCTTTCCTTCCCGCACAGTCTGCACAAGTCGGTTACGTATACCTCCGGCCACAGGTGCTTTGCTAACACTGGGGTTATCACGGAGTTAGTCTGTAACTGGCGGAATACCACCGCCTCCTCCCGCGTCAGACGGGGGTGGGGCAGGGCCATCGTTCTTCTGGCTAACCGGTACCACAGGGTTACCTCGTTGTAAGCGTCCATGGTGTCCTTCTCGGGGCGATCCACCACGTCGACGGCGGCCGTTACCGGGGCGCGGCCGGCAAGTCCACGCGCCACGGAGTTGGCCGTCTCGTTGTGGTTGGTGAGCCCCAGCGAGCCCGCCACTTCCGTGCCCGCGTGGGCGGGAAACCACTTTATCACCGCACTGGTGATGACTCCGTTGACTTCGGCCTTGCGCAGGATGCGCGCTGCCACACTGCACACTCGCTGTTTCGCAAAGTTGCGCACTGCCGTTCGCGAGTCGCACAACACCGTCTTCGTTCTGGGGTCCGCGATGGCGAGGGCCACCGCTACTTCTTCTGCCTGGCTGGGCACAGTGGTCCGCACGCTGGCCGCCAGCCTGATCTCACCCGTTTTGGCTCCGATCACGCTGACGCTGAAGGCGTCGCCGATGTTCTTGTAACTGGCCGCGTCCACGAACACGGCTCCCTCATCGCTGGCGTGTAGCGCGATCAGCGCCTTGGCTCTCGCCTCTCTTCTTTCTTGATGGAATGTGGGAGTCATGTTCCGCGGGATTGGGCTCACGACGATGTGCTTGCCCAGCTCCCGCGGTATCTGCTCCTGCATCCGGTGGTCGTCTTCCTTGGCTCCGATGCCTAGTTGTTTGAGGATAGATCTGCCGGTCCTGGTTTCCGACAGTCTGGTGAGCTGCGCCATCTGCTGTGCCTCGGCGATCTCTTCCAGGCTATTGTGGAGTCCCAGGGCTTCGAGCTTCTGCGTGCTCGTGCATCCTAGGAGTCCTAATGCTGATTTGTAAGCTTTGCGGATCATCGCGTCGATCTTCTTCCGCTCGCACTGCCGCCAATTATGGAAGGCGGCGACGTAGGTGATATGGCTGATCACGAAGGCTTGAATCAGTCTGACGAGCCTTGCTTCCTTCATCCCGCTTCTTCCATTGGCGACGCGGCGTATGAGACGCAGTGCCGTGCCGGTCTTAGCTTCGAGCTTGGAGACCGTTGCCCCGTTGACTTTGCTGCGTTCGATGATCATGCCCAGCACTCTAATCTTGGTTACCTCGGGGATGATGTGCCCCCCTTGCGTTCGTATGCGGATTTTATCGCAGTCTCGGATAGTTTGCTTCTTGCGGCTCGCTCTCCTGGGTGGAATCACCATCAGCTCCGACTTTGCGGGGGAACACACCAGCCCCGATCCCTTCAGTTGGTCCTCTATCGTTTTTACTGCTTCTTGTAGTGTATTCTCTATGTGGCCGTCGCTGCCGCCGGTGACCCACAGCGATTGCCGTATTTATTTTTCATTCAATGATCGCAATAATACTTCTTAGTGCGGGGAAAAGTGCTCTTTTGGGTGACTGACCTGAGTGGTAAAACAAATAACACCTGTCAATGCACTTTCATTGTAAAATGCAAAATTGCGGGTATGTTATGCGTTCGTGCTAAAAATGGCGCACAGTGCGCACCGAAGCAAACGGCGGACTGCAAGCAAGAAGCAGAGTAGATGCGAGTGTCTACACAGCGTGAGGTCGGTTGGCCCTTTAATGGCGAGAATGGCTCACGCTGCACTTTAAAGAGAAAGGGTGTAGGCCTTACACCCCTTGTCACATATGACACACAAAAACTTCAGTTCTACGTAGAGCTCCCTGGCGCCGAACTGAAGGCCCCAACTTTTACGAGAGGCTTGATGACGGTTCGATGCAATGTTGTACA
Source organism: Ixodes persulcatus (assembly GCA_013358835.2). Taxonomy (NCBI): domain Eukaryota; kingdom Metazoa; phylum Arthropoda; class Arachnida; order Ixodida; family Ixodidae; genus Ixodes; species Ixodes persulcatus. Next base: position 20,695 of record JABSTQ010004540.1, on the reverse strand, counting down.
CATTCCTAAAAAAAGAAAAAGAAAAGAAACGAAAGCTCTTTACTCGTTCCCTCCGACATTTGGAACGCTTTCCCGTTACAAGTTCCATATGTTAAAAACGAACTCGTTCCCGTTACACTTAAAAAAGGGAAATTATCGTTACATATACGCTACGTTTCTATTTTGCTGATTACCCTATTTAGTTAGATCAAGGAAACTTTTTTTTTAATCTATCCCATATAATGGTAACATACGAATTTGAATGCAGCGATGAAATGTCAACAGGAGAAGACAAGCGAAAGCAGGGTTTCATTTGTTGATATATTCACCTTTAAAATTTTAGCTTCCAACGATATTTTATTGTGGGCGATTCAGACGAGCCAAATATACTGTTACCCCACATCGCACGAGCGTTTTACAACAACCTCGCACGTTTCATTCTAACAAAGTCCCTTGTTCGAACTTAACAACAGTTCCCTCTAGGGTGCCTTCATGTGCGCTTTGCTTGGGGTGATGACATCTGGCCATTTTGTTTCGAGCGCTTATTTTTATTTTTTGTTCTGAAGCGTGTGAAAGAGCATGTCCCTGCACGCGCTCGTGGCGCTGACTGTGCTACGGCGACATTTGTTTCCTGCGATTTCTTTGTATTTTTCCTTTGAGCGCGTGCTGTCGGCACCGGGTACTACAAACGATGGCATCACCCTAAACAGAAGGACATTGAGGCACTCTATACTTCGTCTCACCGTAGCATGGACTATTGTTAGCCGTGCATTCTAAAAGCGCGAGTTATAGTTGCTTTGGATGAGTTCTCGGCGGCTGCACGAGCGCTCGTGCAGCGAGTACTCCAGTCAAGGCAGTCAAGGCTAGCGGCTCGCGCTTGCACAGCCTTCGCAGTTAGTCCATGCTAAGGTGAGACGAAGTATAGACGCTTTCAGGCAGCTGTGCATGGGCGCCGCCATAACCGACCTTCGCTTTTTGTCCCATCTTATTCCGTTCGCTCCACTTCATCATTACCACAGCAGGACAGGTTATTGCCATTTTAAGTGTTACTGTGTCCTCCTCCCCAGCATAGGCCCTTGTGGAGACTCGTCAACGCCCGCTTCAGTGGCTCGGCCTCTCGGTAAGACAAGAGAAGGTCGGCTATGGCGGCTCAATCTGGCGCGCGCTGAAAGCGTCTATAGTTCCCTCCCGATGTTGCTGTCCGCTAGAAGAGCAAGTGAAGGAAAGGGTAGGGCATTTGGAAGGTCAGTCTTGAAAACTGTAAGTCCGCCTTCGTGAACGTCGGCATTGTTGTTCAGCTTGAAGGAAAGGGGGTTCAGGGAAGGACGAGAGAAGAAGAAATAAAGATGATTTTTTGTGTATATTTTAAGCGACCAATATTCGGGATACAAGGATGCGTTCGATGTAAGGTAACCTGTTCTTTTGTTTTAACTGTAAGTCTCTTGGTGGAAGTTCACTGATGGTTGTAGTCGGCCTTAGATTTCTGGGAGTATGAGGATTCGTGGAAGCAAAAAGAGTAGCGGAGTTCGAAACGGCCCTCTTTCTGTGTCTTTTCATCCGACTAAAAGTTTTGCTTTTCGTACCGCAGTCTCGGGCACTGAAAAAAGAATCCATGTCCACTAGCTCTATTGCACCCGACAGTTACCAAGTGAGGACCACACAAAATAAACCCTAAGATAAGTAACCAAAAAAGTTAACGAGATCCTGCTCTTCGTAAAGATATTGTTCCTATACTTTTAGAATTTCCTTCTTTAAAATAAAATACAAAATTCGCCACTGGACCAAAAACCAAAAAAAAAAAAAAGGAACGCCGACCTTTCCCGTTCTAGTAAAAATGTAAAAAGTTCCCATTCCAGTTTCACCGGTATAAAATAAAACGGTGGCGTTCCTTTTAAAAGGAATGCGTTCCAGGAACGCTGTTTCTTGGAACGCCGTTCCGTACAACACTGATGCGATGTAACGTATTAAACAGCTAAAGTACGTATCAAAGTCTACAGAAAACAAACAGCGAAGTTTTTGCAGTATAGGGCCAAGAAAACCCCGATTACTTTTGTTTGCAGTCAGTCACACTTTCTTTGGCTATTTTAATAAGTTTTACAACTCGCTATCAAGCCGCTCATGAACTTTGGTAGCGTCGGTTCAACGTCAGTGCGCTGTACGTACAACTGAAGTTTCGGGGTGTATTATATGTGACAGGAGGTGTAAGGGACACGCGTTTTTTTTTTTTGTGTATGTATATGAAATGTGTGTACGTGCTACGTTGTCAAGAGTGGCGTTGCTTCCGGATGAGTCACAAGAAAAAGCCACGTGCTCTTGCAGCAGTGCGGAGCTTCGGCACCCCAAAGCTACGCTATGCCGTAATTTCACCTACTTGCGGACAACTTTCCGTGGCCCTGTAGTCAAAGCTTTAGGCGCACGTGCGCTTGGACATCTTGAGCGCCCATCAAAGTTGTGCACGCGCAGTCTTCCCTTCTGAAACGCCACCGCAGGTTATGAAGCAGAAAATATGCTGCACGTCGAGCGCGAGCTTCCTGCCTTTGATGACACTTTGTCGTGCACGCACCCGAAGCGCGGTGGAAGGCGCGCAGTCGCAGCATTCGAAAAATCGCTAATCCCGCCACGGTCGAGAAATCGCGCAGTCGCAGCTAAAATTAAAGGGGCCATGAAACGAATTTTGGGCTGGGATAAATGATTTTAAATTGGGACTTTACTAATCGCATATCGTTTAGTTGGCCAAAAAAAAGAAAGGGTAGAAAGTCAAAAGCCAGCTTTTCGGTACGAACATTTGAAAATATAGCGGACTATTTTGTACCTTCTTTCCTTCGAAAGCTCTCCGCCTTTTCACTATGATACATCCGCGGTTCCTAAAGCGCGTCAGCGGTGCCAACCTGACGTCAGCCGAGTTCAGCTCACGCATTGGACACGAGAACTGCGTCACTCGGACGTATGCGCTCGTCAACAATAAATCCGTCGACGAATATTCGGATTTGCGTTCGTGGCCAATGAGTGCCCTGACGGAACTTATCGTCACTGTGGAATGACAAGTTCTACGGTGTGCACAAAAAGCACGGTGGAAGCTAGGAGTCATCGCACCGGTGCCGAAGAATGTCAAGACGACGTGATTTCCCAATTCACATTTGAGTTGAGGATGAAAGCTAAGGAGGAAGAAGTAGGAAAATCGTTTCATGACCCCTTTAAGAACGAAGCATAAACTGGCTTGGGCCAATCGGCATGTAAAAATAACGAGTATTACGCGGCTGGAGTGAATTTCGGAAGATGCATTGCAACTCGCGAGACACACTCGCGTGAGCGTTGCGGTGTTGGTCAATATTTCGGATCCACTTACGGAGCAGCTACCTTTGCGCCTAGGCTACGAGTCTCGGACAAAATGACGGTGTACAGAACGCCTTGCCTAATTTTGTCACAAGTGCAGCAAAGAGATCCGAGCATGTTTCGTGGAAAGGTCAATGCAGCATATTAAATTGGTCCGATATTCGCGCGGTCTTAAAGTGAAGTTTTTCAAACAATATCTGACGTCGTAAATATTGAAAGACAACTAGGACACCGAGATCTGTTATCCTGTGAATTTGCATTTATGCGTAACCTTAGAAATATGTTTTGATAGGTCATCAAAGATACCCAACAAAATTCGAGTGTAGTTTAACAATTTAAGGCAATTAGAAAACAGTGATTCTGTATATACAGTGAATTGTCAATTTTGTACAATTATAAAAATCATTTTATAGCTTATTGAATATTGTATCTAGTTTATCAAATTGAATGTAAATGGCTACCCAATAGCAAGCGAGATTGGAAACAGTGACAAACTTCATTCAAAATGGTATCCAATTCATTAAAAAAGAATGCCAATGACTCTCCAATATCGTCCAATATTCGAAAATCTATTATAACTTGGTATCCAATTTATCCAGTAGGGTACCAATAACAGCCCATTATTAGACAACATTGGAAGGAAATTAGCACTCCATGGGAAAGGGTATCCAATTCATCCGATGGGGAATCCGAATTTGACAACATTGGAAGTCCATTGGCACTTTATTCGAAGTTGTACAGATTTTATCCAGTGAGGTGCCAATGACTACCCAATTATTTCCCGAAGAACCCGACGCTTCGACACTTGAGCAGTTTATTGAACTGAGCGCGATACAGTTTTTCTTACTTGGTGTGACGATCTGTGTTGAAAAAGACACGTCAATGTAGCTCGGTTCTTCTTCTTTTTTTGTTTTTTCTCACTAGCGCTCCCGCAAGCCGCTTCCGATTAGCGTCTCTTGCGCTCGCTCCAGTTGGTACTCAGGCAAGGAAAGTAAAAAAAGAGCCGCGTAATTCATTGATAAAACCAAATTCCGGCAGTTTGATACTTTAGACCCATGTTGCGGATAAAAAAAAAACAGGACGCGGGATGGCCAAAAAAACATGCTTTTCGTGTAAGGCTCGTCAAATTATTAGGCGCTGGAGAAATGCAGCCTTCTGCGTTAAGTCCTTATTTCGAACTCCTTTTGTTCGCCTTCCGCCCATTGAAAAGCATGCGGGAAGGGCCTTAGAACGCACCTGGTATCGCTGCGCCGCAGCGTTCTTCCGCAACATAAAGTTCGTCTGCGTTCCTCACCGTCACCATGGCAACGAACGCCGAATGAATAGAAGCACGCACGGTACCGCCGCGTGAAGCCAGCAACAGCTGACGCCATTTTACGAACGCCGTCTGCTAGCCAAAGCCGAACGCGGTATGTCAGATTGCAGTCGTCCCGCGGTGTTGTTGCTTGCTCGATCGCCGTCGGCGTGTCTCAGCTTTGTCGTCTTTGCTAGCGGCGCACCAGCGGAGGCGGTTGATCTGACATACCGCGTTCGGTTTTGGCTAGCAGACGGCGTTCGTAAAATGGCGTCAGCTGTTGCTGGCTTCACGCGGCGGTACCGTGCGTGCTTCTATTCATTCGGCGTTCGTTGCCATGGTGACGGTGAGGAACGCAGACGAACTTTATGTTGCGGAAGAACGCTGCGGCGCAGCGATACCAGGTGCGTTCTAAGGCCCTTCCCGCATGCTTTTCAATGGGCGGAAGGCGAACAAAAGGAGTTCGAAATAAGGACTTAACGCAGAAGGCTGCATTTCTCCAGCGCCTCATAATTTGACGAGCCTTACACGAAAAGCATGTTTTTTTTTTTGGCCATCCCGCGTCCTGTTTTTTTTTTTTTTATCCGCAACATGGGTCTAAAGTATCAAACTGCCCAAATTCCGAGGAAGGGGACAGCAATCCCCCTCTTCCATATTCTCCTGAACAGTTCCGACACGACTGCTGAAGCAAAGAAGCTCGACCCGCCGGAAAATAGAAACCGCAAACCAGTCGTTTGCGTACTTTCTCTGCTTGTAGCCTGCTTCAAGAACGGGAAAACGCCGCCGTCCTATGCGTCAGCTTTCCCGCAATGTTTCTCCTCCTGTCACGTGATTTCCCGCCTGCAGAACCGTGCCGCTCAGCCGTTGCGGCTGGCCAGATGCGCCGCGACGGCAGAAATCGCGCCGCTCTAGGGCCAAAATCACTGCATGTGAAACCCGCTTCATAGACACAGACGCCTGCGACGTTTCGTCGACGACGGATTTTCTTTTACCAAGTGCGTAAAGCAAGCGCTTGATTCAATAAAAGCCCCCCCCCCCCCCCCCGCCCCTTTTTTTTTTCCAAAACGGGCGACAACAAAAAAAGTTTGTTACGAAGACAGCAGGGCTGTGTTCGACAAAACGTCGGAAGTTTGGCGAGGTGTGTGGTTGAAACTGACGCTTTTTAATGGCACGAACTGCCGATGAAAGATCGCACGTTGACGAAACGATCCGTAGATGCGATAAAATGATTTCCACCGCTTTATCGGATTCGCTACAGTGTATTGTCGTAGTATTTTGTCTGCCGTTTAGTTTGGACGCTTTCGCAATGAACCGGAAGAACGCGTTGTTGATATCCAGTTGATGTCCCTCTCGCGTGCCCAGGTGATGTCGTACGGAAGTTACTGCTATGTTCTCTGGTGCGCCAACAATTGGAAAACAAAGCGAGGCGTATTTTTTTTTTATCCCACGTGACGCAAGGTACGTAACTCGAAGCAAGCACTCAGTTGAGCTAAAAAAAAATAATATTTGTGAGGACACTGTTTCTTCAAAATTAACTCGGCAGCTCCAGTTACCGATATAAACGACGTATTACCGGCCACTATAAGAACCGCCTATACTTTTCCAGTATTAACTGCAGTTTTAGTTAAAGTTCGACACACACTCCGCACTTTCCACTTCTGTCCGCCTCCTCCTTTCTTATATCCTCTCAGCCTTATACCTCGCCGTAACTTGGCTCCCCTCGCAGCTTAGGAGAAAAGAGCGCTAAGAGCATTATCTTCCCTGAATAAAACCGAGGTTGTACGTCGACCTTTAAGCAGGGCGAAGAAAAGTAAATTCTAAAACCTTGTTTGTGTACAAGTGAAAATTTGCTCTCAACGATTCGCAAAGCAAACCCCATAAATATTGACAAAAAATGCAATGAATATTTTCTTCGATGCTAATTCAGTTTCTGTTGTCCCATTCAAGCAAAGACAAAAATGCACTGATTTCTTTTATGCTCCGATTAAACGTATCTTGTAAGGTTACCTTTCCAAGGGCTGGACAATTGGCTATGTTTTCAAGGGCTCGGAGTCGGAATACATGAGAACTGTTCGTTTAGACATGTTGCACCGCTCGGCACTAAATAGTAAATCCATGTCAATGCGAAACACCTAAATGGATATTCCGCTAAAATGTTTTCCTTTCTGAAAACAATTAAATTATATTGTCATTACTTTTAGGAATATTATCCGCACAATATACGAATATTTAGTCCTCCGCTGCACAAGTAATCCAGACGCCAACTTCTCAGATTGCACGTGCAAAGCACACAGCGTTTTCGTTGGCAGCAGCGTCAGGTCTGACGTAATATCAGGTAAAGAGAGCCACCTCAGCTTTGGCTGCTGGCTCAGTAAAATAACTTCTTTCTATAAGGAAGACAAGATTTACGGTGTTGAAGGAAGCTCAATGCTTCGACGATGATCTTCGCACGCCCCATCAATCATGTTGATCTAAACCGCGAATAAGTCAACGCCCGCGACTCCGACGTTACCATGCCTGATGTGACGTCACGACACGACCAGCCATGCATACTTGCGAAATTTGAGGTGAAGTTTCGTATTGGTGTTCATAATTGTTTTAACGAATATTGGAGAGTCTTTTAATGAAACAAAAATCACATATGACTATATTTAGGCCTTCTCTACGTGACCAGCGAAAAAACTAAGTAACTTCCGGATATCGCCGGACAATATATTTAGTATTTCGCCTAGCAATGCAAACCAAGCAATGTCAAAATCTGAATAAATCCTTCGGATTGTTTGCCGCTTTACCTTCCGTATGCATAATAAGGGTGATAAAAAGAATACGGTTTGCAGGTCAAAGGCTTCTATACGCTTTTATAGGCTTTTGTGGAACGCGTGTTGATTATTTTTTGTGTACTTGACCATGATTCGGATTCGTAGACGACTCGCATCATGGGCATCCAATGTTGTCAAATATTGGTCTGTCATTGGCCCCACAATAAATAAATTGAATACTATTTCAAGTTGGGTTTCAATGGGCTTAGTATGTTCTCCAATACTGGGGAGTCATTGGCGCCCCATTGGATAAATTGGATACAACTTCCAATGAAGTGCCGATAGGCTTCCAATATTTTCTAATATCGTGTAGTCATTGCAACCCCATTGGATAGATTGGGCACCATTTCCAATAAAGTGTCCATGCGCATCTAATGTTGTCAACTATTGGGCAGTGATGGGCACCCCATTGGATAACCTGGATACCACTTCCCATAAAGTGCAAATATGCTTCCAATATTTTCCAATATTGTGCTGTCATTGGCACCCCATTGGATAAATTGGACACCATTTAAAACAAAGTGCCAATGGACATCCAATGTTGTCTAATATTGGGCAGTCATTGGCACCACATTAGATAAATTAAATATCATCTTGAATAAAGCACCAATTGGCTTCCAGTTTTGTACGATGCTGGTTAGTCATTGGTACCACATTGGATAAATTGTTTACTATTTCAATTGCCAATGTGCGTCCAACGTTTTCCAATGTTCGGCAGTCATTGGCAGCCCACTGGATAAATCGGAAACCACTTCCAATGTAGTGTTAACAAGCTTCCAGTGTCAAAGAATTTAGGAACAATTCCTTACAAAAATATGTATGGACACTCCTAGGACGTTCCATAGAGCAACGTCCATAGGCAGAACAAAAGGCATCTATAGGCAGACCACGACTGCTGTTGCCTTCATGAAGTCGTCCTATGGCTGCCCTATAGAATATTGGCCAACTGACGTTCGATGGACGTGCTATTCTATAGACGGTATGAGGTCGTCCTATACCCTCTCTATTCGCAACTTTCACGACCTATAGGGGGCGTGCTGGCGCCTACCAAAATGGCTGTCATCTGGATGATCGTCATAAAACAGCGGTACGAGGCGGGGTCTGCGACGCGTAAGGAATCATAGTTTTGCTTTCTGCGAGCAGTATTGGAGCCTTACTTTATTTTTTCCCGCCAGGAAGGTGTAGGCAAGCACCTTTATTGTGAAGCAGATAATCCAGGAGCTGGGGAGCGCGATTCTCACACCGCGGTACCACCATCGCTGAAAGTTGCGAATAGTAAGACACCATATAGAGTCTGTCATATAAAGCGCCTCGCGGTCTGGGATGCATATGGGGAGAAAAAGAAGACGACGAGTGTGTGCATGAGCGAGGTATAAACCCGACGGTGTTCTAGTTCCTCTGGTCTCGGCTCTTCTTTACCTAGCCCTCGGTAACACGACATGGTGGCAGCGGTGGGATTCGGCAACCGGTAAATATCGTCTCCGAGGAAGCTAGAAGCACCACAGTAGGAGGAGACCTAACGAGAACAGCGAAATCTTCCACCGGGCCGGCTCCATGAGCGGGAACAGTGACGGCTCCGGCACTTCTACCTCCCAGGCGAGCAGCTCCCAGGCGAGCAGCGGTCCTTCTTTCTTCAACCCATTTGCGGTCGAGCTTCCTGAAAAGTTAGATTTCAGGGATCCCCACGACTGGAAAAGATGGAGCATCCGCTGGGAAAGATACCGGATCATTTCCGGACTCCATCAACTGGACGCCGCGACACAGGTGAACACATTCCTGTACGCCATGGGGAGAGAAGCGGAAGACGTTCTCACGTCACTCTATCTGTCAGAGGCAGAGCTAAATAACTACGGCGTAGTGAAGAGCAAGTTTGAACTCCACTTCATTCCGCGCGTAAACATCATCTTTGAAAGAGCGAAATTTAACATGAGGAAGCAAGAACCAGACGAGACAGTGGAGGCTTTCATCACGGCCTTACACAGTTTAGCGGACTCCTGCGACTATGGACTACTTCGCGAGGAGCTGATCCGTGATCGCATCGTCGTAGGTCTCCAGGACAGGAAGCTAAGCGAAAAACTCCAGCTCGACGCCAAGCTCATGCTTCAAAGTGCTACAGCGACAGCACGATCTTTCGAGACAGTGAAACGACAGCAAGCGGAGCTTCACAGCAATAAGACGGAGTCCAGGGAAATCGAGGAGCTCCGAAACAGATATCCAAAAGATAACGGCAAGAAAAAAGACACACGCGCTCGGGGTACATCTAATCGTCAAGGAGATTCTAACAGTGCGGCGTGGAAATGCCGATGGTGTGGCGGTTTGTGCAAACATGAAAAAACACAATGCGCCGCAAGAGGCAAGAAATGCAACGCTTGCAAGAAGGTAGGACACTTTGAGAGCGTCTGCTTCTCAAAGCTTGCATCAGGGTCTCACAGGTCACAAGTGCACAAACCAGGTCTCAACGAAGTGTTCCTGGGTGCACTGGTGCACGCAGATAGCGGAGATCATTGGTACATCAAGGCGAAAGTCAACAACCAAGAGATCCCATTCAAGGTGGACACTAGGGCGGACGTTACCGCCATTCCTCATACCGAATACAAGGTCGGAGAGATGGCGAAGCTAGAGCCAGCCGGAGAAGATCTTAGGGGTGCAGGAGACTCGCCGTTGACAACACTCGGGAAGTTCCAGGCGACGATAACTTGGAACGGCAGAACAACGAGAGAAACTGTCTACGTATCGGAAAGACTCCGACATCCTTTACTCGGTCTCCCGGCGATTCAAGCTCTGCAAGTGCTGCCAAGCCTGAACGAAATCAAGGCTGACAACCATCTGGAGCATGATCACGTACTTACCAAGTACCCATCTCTATTTCAGGGACTGGGGAAGATGAAGGTACTTTATACGATCTCCCTTCACCCAGATGCGAAGCCTTTTGCCATCACGTACCCACGACGAGTGCCCATCGCGCTTCTGCCCAGTATAGAGCTGGAATTGAAAAGAATGCAAGAGATGGACGTCATCGAGAAAGTGGAACACGCCACAGTCTGGTGCTCACCCATGGTGGTGGCCAAGAAGCAAGATGGAGCTCTCCGAATCTGTGTGGACTATACGCAGTTAAACCAACAGATTGTACGGGAACGAATCATCATGCCGACGGTGGAGGAAAACCTAGCCAAACTCGCAGGAGCGACTGTCTTCAGCAAGCTGGATGCGAATGCAGGATATTGGCAGGCGCCACTGGCTCCAGAGTCAAGAGAGCTGACGACATTTATTACACCAGTGGGACGGTTCCAGTTCAAGCGACTCCCGTTCGGGATAGCAACAGCGCCAGAATTCTTTCAGCGCGAAATGCTGCGGATCCTTGAAGGAATCCAGGGCCAAGTGTGTCACATGGATGACATATTAATTTTTGGACGAAACAAGCATGAACATGGCCGAAATCTTGAACTTACACTTCGCCGCTTTCAGGAAGCAGGGGTGACCTCACACACAAACAAGTGTTAGTTCGGCAAAAGCAGCATCGAGTTTCTAGGACACATAATAGGCAGAAGAGGGATTGCGCCGGACCCCAAGAAAACTGAAGCCATGGCCAAGATAGAAGCTCCCGCAAACTTGGTTGAGCTACGGTCATTCCTGGGGATGGTGAACCACCTCGGGAAATTTCTACCGAACATAGCGGAGGAAACCATGTCACTCCGAGATCTTCTGAAAGGAGATGCGAGTTGGCTTTGGAGTGAAGCCCAAGAACAAGCATTTCAAAGGATCAAGTACTTGTTGGGCAAGACTCCACTCCTCACGTTCTACAACCCAAACGCTCACCGGACATTATCAGCCGATGCTTCATCGTACGGACTTGGAGCGGTGCTACTCCAGGAGGACGAGGACGGCATCAGGCGTCCAGTAGCGTACGCTTCAAGAGCACTGACTCCGACGGAGCAGAAGTACGCGCAAGTGGAAAAAGAAGCCTTAGCAATCGTTTGGGCTTGCGAACATTTCCGCACCTACTTGGTAGGTCAGGGGTTTCATGTCGAGACAGACCACAAGCCATTGGTACCGTTGTTGTCAACAAAACGTCTCGACGAGATGACGCCAGGATTACAGCGGTTGCGAATACGCATTTTTGAAAACGACTTTACGATATCACACGTCCCGGGCAAGCATATGTACACAAGCGGATGTGCTGTCCAGGAAACCTTTACGAATGATGGAACACCCAAAAGACTCTACGGAAGCGCTAGTCCGAGAGTATGAAATGCTCACGGTCGACCTACTCCCGGCGTCTGTTTCATTTTTGGACAGACTGAGGTCCGAACTGAAGAAAGACCCATGCACGTCAAGGGTAATGACGTAATGCCAAAAAGAGTGGCCGGGTAGAGAAACGCTTCCTACGGACATGAAGGGATTTGCTAGCCTTTCTGCAGAGCTGAGCACTACACAAGGCCTACTAATGCGCAATGATAGGCTTGTTATCCCACGGAGTCTCCAAAAAGAAGTACTAGAGCGACTTCACTGTGGACATCAGGGTGTCCTTCGGTGCAGAGCACGAGCAAGAGATTCTGCGTGGTGGCCCGGAATCAGCAAACAGATACAGGACTATGTCAGCCGGTGTAAGACATGCATTCAGTATCGACGACCACCCACAGAGCCTCTACTTCAGACTCCTCTACCCGATCGCCCGTGGCAGGAACTCGGAACAGACATTTTCGAACTCAGTGGAAAGAAGTACATAGTAGTCATCGACTTCAGCCATCTGCTTCCAAGCGCCGCTTCGAGACACGGGCCTCGTGCAATTTTACTCTGCTTGAAAGACGAACGCAAACACATCGAGCGCCTATACTATTGGCGACGTTATCATGTTTTAAAAGTAGCGCAATGTGCGTCGATGCACGAGGCACGTGTAACGTGCAGCCCTTGGGAAGATCATCGCGGCCCAGCGCGGCACTGAGCTAGATTTCAGAGGCCATGTTCTTCCCAGAAGTGGAGCGCGGCACGTGTCTCGAGCACTCCCACAACAATAAATAGCACCACTTTTCCCCCAAAAATTTATTGTGTGTATGTTTATACAGCCGGAAGTTGGTCTGCATCAGTGGGCGTCTGGTGTCTCAGCTGTAGATGGTTAATTTAGCCAGTGCACTTCAACCGCTAACCTGGGGTCTTTAATGTGCACCACGCAGTAGTGATACACGACCGCACTGCGTGGTGCACGTTAAAGACCCCAGGTGAGCGGTTGTACAGCACTGGCTAAATTGCCCATCTACAGCTGAGACACCAGACGCTCACTGAGGCAGACTAACTTCAACTTTTCCCAGGATAAAGGGGCTTTAGGCGTGATGCCTTGGTGGCGCGTTCCGACATGGTTCCCACTCTTGTCATCGTTACTTTGCGAATAAGTTCGATGGTGTTTGTAATGAGCATGGTGGAAGCTTGAAATCATTGCGCTCTGGAAGCCAACACTGCCAACAGCGTCAAAATTGAAGTTCTTACATTGCTCTTATTTCTGTCAATGATAAATCCGTTTGCTGATTTTATAGTCAGCATTCGGCCAATCGTGGCACGCCAACCACTGCGGGCGACGCTTTTGATCGCTAACGTCGCCAATAGCAGGTTTACAGCGGTGGTTCTTATGCCCCCCCCCCCCCCCCCCCTGCTCCCCCACCTCGCGACGGCGGGAGCGCAAACGAATTCACTTTCCCCGCTATATTTAGCGGTAAAATGTACGTCACGTTACCTATCTAACGATTCAGTTTCCCTCCTAAATGTGGCGGGAAGATTGATATCATGTGATCTGACGTCACGGGCCCTAACGACACAAACAGCTTCCTGGCTAAATTTAGCAGAAAGTTTGACGTCACGTGTCCTATGCACCAATCCAGCTTCCCCGCTAAATTGGTCGGAAATATTTGGCGACGGCGTGAGCGTAAACGACAATAAACAAGGAAGGCTGCCGCTGTCTAAACGCATCGTCCTCTAATTTTTACTACAATCCTTCAATGCTGGGAGAAAAGCGAACAAATTCGGCGGTGTATTGTTCCCGTCAAGAGTGTGGAGACGGGTTCCGCCTTTTACTCCTATTCAGCTTATTATAAGCCTTGCTGGCTTGGCTGTTCTTTAATTTTTTTCTTTCACGAAATAACTTGAGGTATTTAAAAGGTTAAAACAGCGCAAAATGATATCATGCGCTGTTTTAACCTTTGCACTGTTTTAACCTTTTAAATATGTCATACCAACTCGCCCAGGCTTCAACTTTAGTAAATTGAGGTGCAAAGAATTATAACATAGATGATCGGTGGGGCAGCAATTGTCTATTATCTAAGTGTATTATATAATTTAACATTTGACGTCAGTTAAGGAACACACGTCAACAGCTGCTAAACAAATAAAGTGAAAGAAAAAAAATCGTCCCTTCAAGCTGATGGCACGATTGTTCCCTTAAATTAATTTTTTAGGATCCGGCAGCGCCGGATCCTTGAGTGTGCTGCGTCCTCGAACTAATTATGGGCTTCAGATGATTCAGCCCAACCTACCAACTATACTAAATTTCTTTACAAACAAATACACGTTTGTATTGATGCGATAACTAAGGAGGCAAGAAACAAAATAGCATCCTCTTGCCGATAATTATTTTTTAACTATTTCTCACAGACTGCTTTTTTCATGCCTCATAAGTTTGAACTTTCCGTCTCCGTCGATCTGCCAGAAAGGGACAATGGGTTTTGTCAAGCTGCACTTCAGTAGCTCTATGCCTCCATCGCCAACTTGTACTATGGGAGTAAATAAAATTATTTGAATTGAAAAACGTTCCGCAAGCAACTTACGTCGGCGGATGACGTTGACCGGTTTCGTTCCCAGGACAAAGGGCTACTTAGAAAAGTTCAGTGAGAAACCACAAGTTGAAGCCAGCTGAGAAGTGTAAAAGCCACGCGTAGCCACCTGAACTTTCCTTTCTTATTAAGTCAGTAGTGTGTTTCTTTAGCAACAAAAAAAATCATATCTTCAAGAGGGAGTTAAAAATATAGGATCCTCGATCGGTACCGCCTGTGTAAGCACAACCGATTTAAAGCCAATTCAATATAAGTAAATCGGATCCTTAGATCAAATGAAAATTTCATCAAAAATCCAATTGGGAACTGAACCAAGAAAATACTGGGCCTCACCAAAAGAACGACCCAGGAGGAACCGACAGGGAGAAAGAACCCCGCAGAGGCCGACGCCAGCCAACCAGCCCAGTCCCGCGAAGGGGCACAAAAGGGCAACACCAGTGGATCGACGATGGTCAAGGGCAACAAGTGAGCAGAAACACCCACCGCCTGCTTTTCCCGCCTCCCAGGGAGGAACCTTAATGAAGGGGACCTCCGCTCAACTTCAAGACACAGTCAACCAACGGCTGCCTTAATTTCTTTTCTCGAATGACATTCTAAGTTTAAAGGGGCCTACCCAAAGTTTGAAATGCACTCACTGCCTTGTTGAAACGTAAAAACCTTACAACTTATTTCCTCTTCTTTTTGTTTACTTGTCTTGGTTGTCTTGGTGTAGTTGACATGTATTTTGAAGCTTTGTTCACCCTTACGTAAAGACTCCAGGGGGAAATTTAGTGAACCATAAATAAAATAAAAATAAAAAAGTGAAATAACTATTGCTTGCCATGAAATTACAAATAACTGTCGGCTCAAATATCAGCAGACGACATTTCAAAGCTAATGCCCGTACAACGGCAAGAATGCCTTACGTTGAGTTGCGGGAACAGAAACGCGTTTTTTCTGCAACCCTTTTCCATTTACGACGTAACCTTTTTCCCACTCCCTCAGAGTACCCTCATACTAGCACTAGGAGAGGAGGGAAAAGCAGGGGACACACGAGTGTCAAAAACGGGCACCGCGCGGCAGTTTCCATGGAAACTTTCGCCACACTGTGAGGTGGATGTATGCCATACAGCCTGGTTACAACCTCCGCGCAAGTTATAAAAACTTCCGCGCAGCGCCCGTTTTCATCGTTAATGCGTCCCCTGCTGAAGCAGCCTGTCTTGTTTTTCTGTTTCTTCCGCAAAATACAGAAAACAGGAGTTGTTTGCCTCATGACATCTGTGTACCGCTGCTTACAAGACGCTTATTGTTATGATGTGATCGGTTCTTCTGTTTGAATACATGAGAAGGGGGCAGTTTGATTGGAGAGTTGTTTAAGCTACGAAAAACAAAATAGACAGCAAATTCCAAAAGCTGTATCAGCAAAGGTGGCACACGTGGTAACATAAAGCGAGATATCACTCGTTAAATCTTCATTTCCTAAGTAAAGAATACGGGAAAGTCATATTTCAACACGATCCTTCTTTCTGCTTGCACATACGCTGCCGGTAAATTGGCTGCAACTTGACACTGATCAAGGAAGTGTCATCTGGTTGGATCTGTCGCTTGAGGTTATTGATTGCCGCGAACGTGGGTCAGATGAGAGGGTGGGTTTTTCGGTTTCCGGACGTCACAAGCCTGGACGAACCCAAATGGAGGCAGACGAGCGGAGGAACACTCGAATTCCCGGTCTTCAAAAACCAGGACGAACTAAGACGGTGGTAGACCAGCGGACGGACCCTTCGGTTCCCGGTCTTGAAAAGCCGGAACAATCCTAGAGGGAGCTTATCGGACGGACCCTTGAGTTCCCGGTCTTAAAAAGTCCGGGACGAATCCGGAGGGAGGGAGGCCAGCGGACGGACACTTGAGATCCCGGGTTTGAAAAGCGGGGACGAACCAAGAGGGCGGCAGAACAGGAGAACATTTGTCACCCTTGTCTCGACCAAAAAAATAAATAAAATGCACCGACGCACATGTCGCGCTGCCTTTGTTTTTGGCTCTCGCTCAACAGACCGCATTTATCTCTTTTTTTTTCTTTATTCTTCCCCGCACGTGTTCTTGCATCGGCTGATGATGGCTCATCTCGCCACAAGCCCGCCCGTGACACTGTGCGAAGACCGGAACACCGGTCATGCCCCTTGGTGGCGCACATAAAACTTTCCTTCCCATTTCGTGGTCATCTTCCTCTTTTTACCATAGCCCGATTGTTTATTTGTCTGGTAACGAAAGTAATGTGAAGAGTTGAGCTAGTTGGTACTGTTCGAGGCGGGGCTTAGGCCGCACGTCCGGGAGGCTTCCTGGCTCGTGACGACGACCATTCCCCGAAGTGAAGAACCCAGGGGTCCAGTGGAGGTGGGAGAATTGGTAACGTAACGAACGGTTTAATTACATGGTAGCGATACAGTCGTCAAATCCAAGAGAACAACTGGAGCCGTCTCACGCCCCGCCTTATATAGGGTCCGTTTTCTCCCTCACTCTCCGCCAGGGCAGCAGGTGCGACCGCCGAGAGCGTAGCAGAAAAGTCCGCCGCGTCGTAGCCAGAAATGAGTCATAGCCATGGTTCTCCGCAGTTAGGCCAGGCCCCTCTCCCCTTCCGGAGCGCACGAACCCACACGCACACACACACACGTCCCGTTGACGTCACGGACGCGTTGAGACACGTTTTGGGCAGGCTTCGACAGGTGGCCGGCAGTCCTGACACGTCGGGACTCGTTTCGGGACTCGGTTCCGCAGCGTTGAAACTCGGAAAAGGTTGCCGAAGGTTCCATTCTTAACAGCCAATCCGGGGCCAGGGAAACCTCGAATGGCCGGTGGTACAATCGCTGGCCTGAAGAGGTGGGCTTGGAGTAGGCCTTGAGAAGACGCTGCAAGCACCAAACAAACTCCCAAACCTCTCAACGGAGGCATCAGCGGAAACGTCCCCCACAACACCACCCCACACCGCAGTCAAACGCTCGGAATTCGCCAAAGACCCGCCAGACTGGATTACGGATTACCAAAATTTGGTACAATTCCGGGTATCGAGACCCCCTGTCGCCAAAAGAACTCATTTTTCCAACGAGGTCACTAAGAACAAAAGACAAAAGACAAAAACTTTTCGCAATTTGTGAGGTCCTTTTGGGGTTTCAACGAAGTGCCCCCCCTTAGATCCTCATTCCCGTGGATGACGAAGACCTCTGAGATCATCCCTACTATTTTTCGTGATGTCAGAAAAATCTGCTCAACCCATCGGCATTGCCGTTAAATTTGCCTTTCCTTTTTCTTACGCTGAAGTCATAGTGATCGATTTTCACGTGATTTGTAGACGTGAAAATGCGGTCCTTATAGCGCCGATAAAACAATCCGCCTCTTTCATTCCCCGTCACATTGGTCCTAGCAATCTCCTGAGCTGTACAGCGAAACCCTGACACACTAGGGTCGCTCTTCTGCTCGGCTGTCAAAGACACTCTGTCTACTCGTAGCAGAGGACCAAAATTACGTGACGTCGGAGCTACGAGAGATCCTTTAATGATCCCGTCTTCCTCCGCCTTTTTCGCGGGCTCGTTGGGACGGCGTACGCTTTCTAGCGCTGCGAGGTCAGGCTGTTCTACAACCTGGTCCCTCTCATCCCGGTTTTCTGCCTCCAACTCGGGGAGTGCTTGCTCCCCGTCAGCTGCCTCTGGCTCTGGATCACTCGTCAACAAAGGGGCGACCTGACGCGATTTGGACCTCGTACACGACTGAACTAGCCCTTCTCCCAGTTGTTGACCCCTTTTGCTCAGCAGGAAATCTGACCGGTTAGAAAACAAATAAGGATACTCCAACGGGACTGTTTGCGAGACAGCCGCCTCTGTCACTAGCTCTCCGAACGGGCCAGTTATCCTTACTGTCGCCATAGGCAGACAGACACTGTGCTTTTCGAGCAGCTGCTTAATCCAAACTACCTTTCCCGTAAAATCGGATGGCGTTACATACGACGGATGAACAACGTCCATCGTCGCTGCACTGTCACGAAGCACCCTGCACGGCTTTCCGTTTACCTGGAGCTCGTGAAGATAGGGACGAAGGAGCTTCAGGTCCTCGTCACTACCGTTCACGTACGAGAACACCACCCGCGGTTTCTTACATCTGGCCGCTGTGTGTCCCGGCTCCTGACAGTTGTAGCACAGGAACGGCTTCCTTGCCTCGAACTGCCCTGTTGGGCTTTTCCGCGCCTCGTCTCCGTTCGAGTGTTCTGCGCTCTTTTCTGGGACCTTTTGTCCTGCTTCGGGCTTCTCGGGCCCGTTTTCTCGCGAGTCATTTCCCTGTCGGAAGGTCTTGCGCTGATCGCTTCGGCCGGATTCGCTTTCCTCTCCGCTCAGCTTTCTACGCGTTGCGTACTCTTCGGCTAGCTCAGCGGCCCTTTCGACAGAGTCGACTCCCACCCTGTCCTGCACCCAGAGCTTGACTGACTGCGGAATGCTACGAAAGAACTGTTCGAGGCACACACACTCGACTACCTTGTCTCGGCTTTCGTACACTTCCTCGCTCTTCAACCATTCTATCAGGTTGGTTTTAAGCCCGTACGCGAATTCCGAGTAGCCCTCGCTGCTCTTTTTGGATGCGTTTCTAAACCTTTGACGGAACGCCTCGGCAGAAAGGCGGTACCGCTTCAAAAGGCTGGACTTCACCTTGTCGTAGTCGTCCGCGTCTCCAGCACTAAGGCGCGCGACAACCTCTGCAGCCTCACAGGGCAACAGAGTCAAAAGCCGTTGCGGCCACGTTTCTGGGGCGAAGCTCAACTTCTCACATGTCCTCTCAAAGTTAACTAAGAATAGGCCCACGTCTTCCCCAACTTTAAACGGCTGCATGAGCTTCTTCATTTGATACGACTCGGTCTCACTTGCTCGTACCGGAGCCCCAACTCTACTGTTCTGCGAGTTTAATCGCTGTTGTTCAATTTCGAGCTCTAGCCTTTTCAGCGCTCGCTCCTCTGTCGCTGCAGTCTGTGCTCGTTCCTCTCTAGCTGCAGCCTGCTCCTGCTCTCGTTCCTCTTTCGCTGCAGCCTGTTCTCGCTCTCGTTCCTCTCTTGCTGCAGCTTCACTCTTAGCGTTCTGAAGCAGTTCCCACGCAATTTTAATTTCCTCTGCTTCCGCGCTCTCTGAAATCGCTTTACTGATCTCAGATTTCTTCATCTTTTGCTCCACCTCCTCACCCAATTCTTCACATAAACAGAGTAAATCTGTTCTCAGTAACCTCATTAGATCCATGATCGCTGCTTTTTAGCTTTGGCTTTGTTCTAAAACTTGTCGCGAGGTTGTACACAAACCTAGCGCACGAGTCAAACACTAAGGATTCCCAGCAGTTCAAAATTAATTACCCATAATCTGAAGCCTGGCGAATCTCAAAGCAAAGTCCAAACGCTCACCCGCAGATGTAGCACGATGTCGCATGGTCCGATCCCAACCGCTGCCAACCAGTTGTTCGAGGCGGGGCTTAGGCCGCACGTCCGGGAGGCTTCCTGGCTCGTGACGACGACCATTCCCCGAAGTGAAGAACCCAGGGGTCCAGTGGAGGTGGGAGAATTGGTAACGTAACGAACGGTTTAATTACATGGTAGCGATACAGTCGTCAAATCCAAGAGAACAACTGGAGCCGTCTCACGCCCCGCCTTATATAGGGGTCCGTTTTCTCCCTCACTCTCCGCCAGGGCAGCAGGTGCGACCGCCGAGAGCGTAGCAGAAAAGTCCGCCGCGTCGTAGCCAGAAATGAGTCATAGCCATGGTTCTCCGCAGTTAGGCCAGGCCTCTCTCCCCTTCCGGAGCGCACGAACCCACACGCACACACACACACGTCCCGTTGACGTCACGGACGCGTTGAGACACGTTTTGGGCAGGCTTCGACAGGTGGCCGGCAGTCCTGACACGTCGGGACTAGTTTCGGGACTCGGTTCCGCAGCGTTGAAACTCGGAAAAGGTTGCCGAAGGTTCCATTCTTAACAGTACGTAGGCAAAACATTAAAGCAGTACACAAGCACAGGTGAATTCAAGAAAACAGGAGGTACAGAGCGGTCTTTCCTTCGTATTATCCTCTCTGCCTGTGCGCTGTTTTATTATGCTGGCACGGACCGAGCATGATTTTTCCCTAAATACGGGCTCGTAAAGCATCTCTTAAAGGGCCTCCCAGCTTAAAAGGGGGGTCGCTAGTTGAATACAAAATCCGTGTGGCAAGTACCAGGAGCACCTCAAGGAAGTGTCCACGACACTTCAGCTTGCGGCTTAAAGAATAAAGCATATTAAACGTCTCTGAAAATTCCCGTATTGCAAATCGCTAGGTAAACGAGCTTTGACGTAACAGGATCAGGATGCCGTCTCCTTAGAGCTCTCCTTCCTCCGCCCTCCTCGACATCTATGCATTGCTTAATCTCTCGCCGTCCCGAATGTTGTCATCGCGTCGGTCGCGTCGCTCAACGGATT
>JABSTQ010004539.1:0-17482 GCA_013358835.2 Ixodes persulcatus | reverse complement strand
TTTAGAGAAACGCCGTTTATCGAAAGGGGACGCCTTTTTTAAAAGAGGCTTTCCTACTTTTTGCGTGTATCACTGGTCCGCGTGTTAAGCCATGCCCCCCGCTGCGCTCCCGCCGCTTCGCTGCGGCAGTCTGCGTCGGCTCATTACAAAAATGTTAACTCACCTGATTTACCCGTACACGCCGCTTCGCAACGGTCGAATTCGCTAAAAGGAGGCTCATCGCCATTTTCTCTAAACTGGGTTCTCTATAAAGGCATTCGATAAATTGGGTCGGTAAACGGCGTTCGCTAAAACGAGCTTCTCTAAACCGCGTGCCTCCGCCCGAGGGGACTAATGGTTGTGGCAACGCACTTGCTCTCCTCGGAGACCAAGTCGCGCTCGCCTTTTTCTTAGAGTGTATGGCCTATGGAGCAGTGTTGCGGAGTTGCCACTCCGGAGTTGGAATGATTCCGGAATCATTCCGCATTTTCGTGACCCCGAATGGAATGGGAATGGAATGGCGGCAACATTGAGGGGAATGGAATGGGAATGGAATTATATGCTTTTCGCCGGAATGGAATGGGAGTGGAATGGGCCAAGTTCTTTATATTTTTTTTATTTATTTATATAATTTCTTTACTTATTATATTTATTTTTTCTTGGGGGGGGGGGGGGGGGGGGGTTACGTTTACCTATACCGAGCCAGTCAGCCAGTCAGTTGCTCAGAAATAAAATGTATAAGAAAACAAGCGTCAAAGCAAAGAGCAGAGGGGGGCGGTGGGGCATTTCACGGACGCGCTGGCGACGGACTTTACTGGGGTCATACGAGTGCGAAACGAGAAACCAAGCATCACGCAAAAGAAACGAAGGGTGCGGTATTGAAAGAAACCGTCATGCACGGCTCCTTATCGTCCTTCTGATCTTGCTTTTTTTTTTTTTTGAGACGGCAAAGCACGTTTGCGCAATGACTGAGATCTGGGAGCGGGGGTCGACTCATAACTCCTGGAGCTCTGATAACTCGTTGACTCCCCGCCACCGAAAGATAATCAGTTTGTTTTCTTATAGTTCAAGGAGTGTTATTTAGCAGGTGGCCAACCCTGCTGCCTTCCACGTTCATTTGCGCGCACTCCTTTGAATGGACCTTTTGTAGAAATACGCGGTGCGCATGCGCGGAGTATTTGATGCGCCTGGGTTCGAGAGTATCTAGTTCCAAACAATCCGCCATCTTGCATTTCTCGCCTTTGAGCGCCTTGGAGACCCTCGAGACTCAAGTTTTGATGTTGCGAACAAGGTGAACACGAGTCAACGTATACTGACGACGCCCATTCTAGATTACGACGTGCACCGCAATCATGCCGGTGAACTGTGTAGCCTTCGGATGTCGGAACTATAGGAAGTATTCACTGGCGGCCATAGCTGTGTGCACGACTGCTGAGCGCGTGCTGATGGCGAGCTTCCACAGTCCTTTTGTAACGCGCATTTCGCACCCTCAAGATTGCCGGTCTTAGCAGCCTATTGATGTGAGCTCGTTCAGAGCATGCGCTCTAGACATCACACACAAATATGGCGCCCAGTGAATATTCCTTATTATCGCCCGGGTTGTGGAATGACCTTTTGTAGAAACATCGGTTCAAGAAAAAATAGTTTCAGTACCCTCTCTCTCTTCCTTCTGGCCGAGCAGAGAGGGAAGATGGTTTCGTTGTGTCGACTTCGGGGCGGAAGATTACGCACGATGGGGACAAAGGCTAGTGTGGAACGGGTGGGAGAGGCCTTGCGCGCGCGTTGTTTTCTCTCCACTTAGCCTCGAACCCAGTCGCGTGTCTAGGAGGCAGCACATATTCGCCAAGAGGTCCATTGCGAAATCTGGGTTTGCTTCGGCATTAAAACAAAGCGAGATTCACTCCTCTCTTCTCCTCTTGCGCTTTGCTCCGACGCTTGTTTGTAATACTGCCTTTTTACGAGTAAGTTCGCGTTTTACTTGGTCTTTGTTCCGATGCTTGTTTTCTGTTATATTTTTACGTTCAGGTGGGTTAGGGTTACAAGCAAGCTAGCGATTCCCGCTCATGAATTCCTTTGACTTTAGTTTCTGCATGCTTTGCTTAACCTTCCGATGGACCGCTGCGGACGCTACGAGTCATCCCAGGCAATCAAGCACCGTGAGCTTAGTAAAATTAGTGCTTTTTTGAGGCATTTAGCTTCTTTTTTGTTTTGCAATTGTCTCTGCGTTTGATAATGTCAGCTTTCAGCTGCTTATGCGGGCAACACAGCAAGGTGGGGCAGTATCGTATTTCAGCAATACATTTTTTATCTGTATTTCTGTATCGCAATACATTTTTTCACCAGTATCTATTCCTGTATCAAATACATGTGGAATTAATACAAATTTAAACGCCTTTTTTGGGCTTTTTTTTATTTCTGACGGCATTAGGGTCAAGGAGATTTTGGTGCATTGTTACTATGCTGAGCAAGGTTCCTCCCGAGTTTCCAAATTATTTTTCTCTTCTAAGAAATGTTGCGTAGTAGGAACTCGAACAGGTAGCGTGCCAGGAGTTGAGTCGGAGCATCTTCTACGGCAGGTCCCTAGGTAGGGATTTCATGAGTCATTGTTTACTGGCATTCAATGCCCGCTTCTAGTTAGTTAAATCCTTGAGAAATAGGAAATCAAAGGAAGTGTTGCTTAGCCTGTGGCCGAGTAGCTGAGTCACAGTCCGCTGCAACACGAGTCTGGCGGTGGTTGACTTGAAATAGTAGGATGACTGACGCAGCAGTGAATTTCGACACATATCCGAATGCGTCTGCGCCTGTAATATTGCACTGCATAATGGTACGTCATCAGCTGACGTGAACGTGACCCGCTGCTCTGGTGATCCGATAACCAGGAAGGAGGCCAGTCTTGGCCTCGCTGTGCCGACCTAGACTTCGTACACCTGCGACTCGTCTCGAGAGCTCGCGCCTGTGCCGGCCATCTCGGGTCGCAATCCACGACGTCTCTGTTTGGATGATCCGTCACACGTCACAACAGAAATGCCACCGTATCGATTTTTCAACCTTAACAGAAGATTAGACATATGCTCCAGGATGCTTCAGGCGGTCCACTATTCCCGAAAATTCTAAATGCAACTGCCTGCATGATCTTCAACGACGTCACCTACAACGAAAGTACGTATTGTTCTTTCATACAGCAGCGTGGGAGGTGGGTAAACTTTCATGTTCAAGGCAACACCTACAGATACAAGAATACTAGTTCATTCCACCGTGACATCCTGTGATCAGTGTTGATAGGGCGCCCTTATTGGACAGGGGAGTGCTGATGTTGTGAACTTATGATGGGATCTATTCAGAAGTCGAAGTCTTTTCGCATCACTCGTCAGAGAGACAGGATGACAGGGAAGGGACCGCGGTCAATCCTTGATGGAACGTTTTTTTTTTTTTGGAACCTTTTAGCCCCGTGCGCGACCGAAAGCGTCGCTGTGGTCGGCCTTCCACGATTGGCCGAACGCTGACTATGACGTCGGAAAGGGGATTTATCATCGACGGAAATAAGAGGAATGAAAGAACTTTCATTTTGACGGTGTTGGCAGTGTTCCTTTGAGAGCGCAATGATTTCAAGCTTCCACCATGCTAATAACAAACATCATCGAACTTGTGGTTTGCAAGGTAATGACGTCACAAGGGGGAACCACAGGAGGGCGCCACCAAAACATCTCGCCGCTATAGGGAGTATTCACTGGCGGCCATAGCTGTGTGCTCGGCTGCGGAGCGCGTGCTGAACGCGAGCTTCCACAGTTCTTTCGCCACGTGCATTCCGCACCACCAAGATTGCCGGTCTTGGCAGCCTATTAATGCGAGCTCGTTCTGAACATGCGCTCTAAACAGTGACCTCAAATATGGCGGCCAGTGAATACTCCCTATTGAAGGCTCCTCTCCGTCCGGAACCACTACCTTCAAGGTGAAGTGCCAAGCCTGCGGGATAGTAATTTTGGGATCAAACATTTCCACTTCATACCTAAAGCCTCATCTCAATTGGCGTCTCAAAGAAATTCGAAAAATGTATTGCATTATCAGAATTTGTATTTCTGTCCTCCCTAAAATGTATTCATGTATTTGTATTTCCAAAGACTTTTTGCCTCTTTTTAAAATGTATTTCCGATACGTATCGCTATGCATTTTTACAGATATATTTGAGTATCAGTATTTTAGCTACTATTTTCTTCTGTCCCAGTATTTGTATTTCCCAATACATTTTTGAGTATTTCCGCCCAATCCTGCAACACAATGTAGCTGTCAAGTGCCTTTTTTACGTTTAGGAATTAGAGTAATGGAATGGAACGATTCAGCCATTCCAGGAGTGGGAATGGGCCCAGTGTCCCCATTCCTAGGAGTTGAAAGGAATTGCATTGTCGAAAACTCTAATTCCCCGGAATGGAATTGGAATGGAATGGGGGTACCCATTCCGCAACACTGCTATGGAGCAGTGTTTTACTTTACTCTGACGACTGTAGTTGTAAATTACGGCATTCGCGGTTCAGAAACGAGTTTCAGGCAGTGACAACGGACGAGGGGGGGGGGGGGGGGAGCGGTTGAAGGAGGTTTTTTGTGAGATCTAGCATGGGCTAGAAGAAGACGACCCTCAGAGAGGAACGAAAGGTCGTTCCTCGTTCCTTCAGATTTTTGGAACGCGTTCCCGTTACACGTCCCATCTGAAGAAAAGAACTCGTTCCCGTTACTGTTTAAATAATGTAACGTATCGTTACTTATACGTTACATTTGTATTTTGCTAATTACCGTTTTTAATATGATCAAACAAAGTTTTTTTATCTATCCCATCAATGGCAACATACAAATTTAATGCCGTGATAGAAGGACGCCAGGAGACAAAAAAAAGAAAAGCGAAGCTGAAGCAAGGTTCTATTTGTTGAGTTATTCATCTTTAAAATCCCAGCGTTTCACCATATCCATGTTTTGTGGTGGGCGATTCAGACGAGCCAAATGTACTGTTCGCCGGAAATAGGAGCGCAGTCAATTTCGTTGTTTTTTTATTAAAGGTTTACCCACGTTGCAAGGGCGTTTTACAACTTCCCACGTTTAATCTAACAAAGTCCTTTGTTGGAACTTAACAATAGCTGCTTTTCGATGTTGCTGTCCGCAAGACGATACGTAACATGAATGCAAAATAACAAACCATTAACCCAGACACGGAATGCAGAAGTATACAGTTGCCGAGCATGAAAGAAATATAAATAAACCTTACCTGGACATGTCCGATCGTCTTGCTTGACGGTGCACAAATCAAGCATTGATATGTTATGTTGCCATTGCCCTTGTCTTGGATAGGTTTGAACATTGTTGACAGCCATGGCCAGAGACAGTCGACTTGGACGTCGGCACTCATTGTGGAGGAGACAAGAGGAGGTCCGTTGATGCAGTCCCAAGAATGCGCGCCTTCGCCACAACTACCGGGCGCGTATAGTTGCGTCCTGATGGAATAAAACCATGGAGCGAATGCGGGATCCCTGATTGATCTTTTTTGAGGCATGTCACAAATGCGCGCTCGCCGACAGCTACCGCTGACTAACACCTCGCGCCATGGGTAAATGCGCACCCGTTTTTCGCCCGTACATAGATGCCGCCTTCTATAGACCATTCAAAAAGAGCGTGTGGCCGGTGCCATTTTGAGTGTTCGTGCGTATGGCGCGTTCTTTGCTCGCTTTCCGAAGCGACGAACACGCACGTGCTGGACTGTGAAGATCGCACGCTGGACTGTGATTTTGTAAACATTGGAAAGTCTATATGGACATGCCACCTCGAGAGATTTGCTTGCTGGCTTTACGCGGCCCAACGCTTAGCGCTCCACCACGCGGTGTTGGGGTTTATATTGGACGCCAAACCTAACTGTTGTTTCCCGCCAAATATCGTTAGCCGCACCGCTCGTGCCACTTTGTAATGTGCCGCCAGAGACTTCCGCCGCGTAGCGGCGTGACGCGATTGGCCTTTTTGGGGGCATATCAGAAACACGCCTTGCCGACAGCTAGACATGCCACGGCGGGTTTTTTTTTTTTCTGACTAACGCACGGATTCGCTTGCTGGCATTACGTGGCCCGACGCTTTTAGCGCTCCACCACGCGGTGCTGCAGGGTTTGTATTCGCCGCCAAACCTAACTGTTGTTTACCGCCAAATGTCGTGAGCCGTACCGCTCGTGTCACTTTGTAATGTGCCGCCGCAGATCACGTTGCGGCGTGAACGCGATTGGCCTTTTTGAGGCACATTGCGCACCCCGCCGTCAGCTAGACATGCTATGGTGGCGGCTTCTTTTCTGACTAACACACGCTTCCCTGGTTTAGGCGGTAGAGAGAAGAAGAGGAGGCTCGCGCAAGGGTCAACGCGCGCCTGTGTTTCGAGCGCACAAAGATACCGCCCCTTAGATGACCTTTCGCGCTCGTCGTTTGTTGTAGCTCGCCTGCATTCCATTCGACCTATTACAAAGCGGAGGACGCCGCAACATAAACCCTAGAATAAGTAACAAAAACGTTATCGCGATTCTACTCTTCGTAAATATATTGTTACTATTACTTTTAAAATTTCCCTCTCGAAAATTAAGTAAAAAGTGCCCCAATGGACGAAAAAAGGAACGCCGTTCCTATTTCCGTTCCAGTAAAAATGTAACGAGTTCCCGTTCCAGTTCCACCGTTGGAGAATGGAACGGCGGCGTTCCTTCGTTCCTCCTAAAGGAACGCGTTCCAGGAACGCCGTTCCTTGGAACGCCGTTCCGTACAACACTGGATCTATGCCAGAGGCACGAATAAGAACCGACCAAAGTGGTGGGAATTTTCGAGTAATCGCGTGAGGCTGCAATGGAGCAGTTCGCAGTGAGTATTCAATTATTTTAATAAACAAATAAAGTGTGCTATTTGAGACATTCAGAACCTACAATAAAAACAACACTTCTGCTTGTTTTAGAATGGAGCACATAAATAATAACTTAATTTGAGTAAGCGTCTTCACTGACCCATAAAAAGTATAGTACGCATGTTATTGGAGCTTATGCTTTTGCCCACGCTGTGTTCTGTAAACCACCTTGCCTGGTGGTGCAGCCTAATCTTTTAGTAGCACGAAGCTGTTAGCAATTGACCGGTATCCAAGAGTGCGAAGGCACAGAGACACAGTACCTCGGCGTGCCAAGGAAGCTTTGATCACGCCGCGAAATCGGCGAGACTTGCGTTCGACGAGTTTTGCCTTTTCCATGCGGTGCTGCTCTTTCTTAAAGCTTTCCACGTGTTCTCATAAGCAATTACAGCCGTTTGCACATGGTTTAAAAAAAAAAAAGCGTATTCGACGAATGACGGCGAATTAGAAGAAAACTTCTCTTCCAGCACAATGCCCCCCAGCCTCTGCAGCGTTGCAAAGCGACGACTTTCTGTGTCGAAAGATGGCCATCCGGTGGCCGCATTCGCGGAGAGGGGAAGCGCGATCTAGCAATTGTCACAATGATCAGTGGTCCGGGCTCAGTTGCGTTCGCTGGCATGATAGGATATATTTGAAACCCGAAAAGGACCTTTCCACGCTGACTGACGAGGCCGGTACTGCAAGAGCGACGTGTGCAAGTGAGTGTACTTCGGGGCTCCTGTACTTTTCCTTTTCCCAAATATCCAAGACATTGCTACCCTTGCTTACTCGAGGTACTTTTTCGAAGCCGTTCAGTAGGGTCTGAATCTACCCAAAAATCGAAAAATGGTAGCTAAATGGTCTCAGGCAGCCGATTTTGTTTCCATGACGAACGCTTCGAAGTCGTCATCAGGGCACGTGGAACTCCCTGTTGTGAACGGTGCTTGAGGTAGCTGTGGCTGGGCATCTTCTTTAAGCGCGCGAAGCTTTTTCCACCCCCGTAGCAGATGCTACTTTGCTCTGGACCTCTCGTCGCTTGTTAGCGTGACATGGTATCGAGGATCCAAAAATATAGCCGCACAGAACATGTCGCTTCCGAGAATCACCTTCTCTCTCCTTTTCATGGAAACGGTCATCTGATTTGCGACCGAGGTGTCAATTTTCGACGTCTCAATTCGACACGTGAACTATGCTCCGTAGACGTTCCCCAAAGTTAGTTGCTCCCTTTGAAGCTGCGCTGTTGCTTCCTTGGCCGGCCCCAGGGAGGTACGTTCCTCAGTGATTGCCAGTCTTCTTGAGTAAGGTGGTGCTCATCATCGTCTGCGATAAACTAGGCGCAGAACTCTCTTCGTTCCAGCAATCGTCACATCATGGCCGCGGTGGACATCCACCTCATTACACAATCCAAAACGGGCTTCTTTAGATTGAGCTTCCAAAGTAGGGACAGCACTGTCTGCGACCTAATTTTTTCACAACTTTTCGGGCCTTCTGTGCGATGTCGCTAGCAGCTGTAGACTTGAGAGCGTAATGTGCAGCGAGCTGCAGCATGTATTCAGCACGTCGCATTTCTTGAAGAACAGGTCGCTCATCTGAAAAAGCAAAAGCCCCATCTAATTCTTCGAGGTAGGAGGCACACCTGAGGCGCCACTGTTAGCGTGAACGTCTTCCCCTTCCGACTCGGACTGGTCGGATCTTGCCGCGACTGGGCCAGCACATTCTTCTGCTAAGAGAGCAACTGTTTTCAGCACATTGTCTCCATTGTCGGTTGTTATACTATAGACCTGCTATGGGGAGAAACGTACCTTGAAAGTACTTAAAGAACTTCGCTTTTCAAACGTTCTGCGGTGTGTTGCTCGAACATTTCTTTGATTGCCAACGTTTTCAGGATAATTTACTCATTTTTGAAGAATTGCACGTTCACACAGAGAACTGCGCGTTCCAGACGCGTGGCGCAGTCCATTTTCAGTGCCACCAAGCATGCCCAAAGGGACGCAGAAACCTCGCCTCTGGTAATTTCTGCCTTTTCTGAGACTTTCTGCCGGACGCTTTCGGCACATACTGTAACGCGATCTTTGAGGTCCTTCGCCATGCGATCGATAATTTTCCAGTGCCCGGGCCCCGGAGTCATCCATCAAGCGAAATGGTCGGCCGTTTGTGATGACGAGCACGACACATGCGTCCATAACTTCGTTTCCGGTTAAGTTCGATGTTACACCGGAGCCCCGTTGTAACGCAGATGGCAATGTTGGCTGTTTGAACGGTGCTCTTCGCGACTGACTGGCAGCATGGCTGCCACTGGTGGACGATTCAGGAGTGCTGCTGCCCGACGGCTTTTGTACCAGAAGCGCATCCCTTTTGGCATCGCTGTACGTGGCACTCGAGGTCGGCAGCATGCTCTCCGGAGAGCCGCAGCCCACATATGTCGATTTGGAATACTGACTGTTTTTTGTCGGCGTCGAAATTGAGATGCTTCAGTACTGGATTCTTCTTCGACCGTACCATCTTGAGATGGGGCCGTGGGAGACTGTACAAAAAGATCGGAGGCATCCATTTTATTGTAGCTCATTTTAGCTAATGCCAGTTTAGAGGCTTCCGTTTATACAACAAGGAACTGAGGGAGAGGAAAAGACGAGAGCACGCGGGGACGTCAGCACATTCAGTTGTGGTTAGTATGATTAGTGATGTTGGCCGCGTGGGGAATCGGGAGTCTCGTAGAATTTTCCAGGTCTTTCCCGACGGCGCGCGCGCGCCGTGGCATGCCGTTTAGAGAAGCTCGGTTTTGCGAACGCCGTTTTACGGACCCCAGTCTATAGAATCGCCTTATAGAGAAGCTCAGTTTAGAGAAAAGCGCGATGAACCTACTTTTAACGAATTCGGCCCCCGCGATGCGGCGTGTTCGGGTGGGGCAGGTGGGCTAACATTTTTGTAATGAGCTGCCGCGGACAGCCGCCGCGAAGCGCCGTAAACGGTGGGGGGTTAACTCCCGGTCTAGTGACATACGCGCGAAGTAGGGGATCCTTTTTACAGCGAAGCTCTATAGGCAACCTGCAGTGCGGTTTGATTTGGAGCTATCTAGCGACTGAAACAAGAAACATTGGGTATCCTGGGACTGGCTGCTGCATGGTTCAAGCGTGAACTATATAACTCTAAAAAAAGGGAGTAGTACTCCCTCCCTAAAGGGAGGAAATGAGATGTCCCGTATGTTACTCTCTAAAAGGAGGAAATTTGCCACCCTACAAAAGGGAGGACATTTCCTCCCCTAAGAAGGGAGGAAAGTTGCCACCTATTTTTGCTCATGGAGAAAACGTTTCTCCCCTAAGAAGGGAGGAAAATCGCCACCTTTTTTCGCCCAATGGAGGAAACTTTCTCCCCTCGTGTAGTTCATATAGCTTCCACCAGATGGCGCTTACAGCAGAAAAAAAAATGTTGCTGAAGCGCCAATTTTATCGTCCAGTGTCCCCCAACTCTCGAACGCTGCATGGTAAATACACATACAACACTGAACACACAGAGTACACACAGAATGCACGAAACACAAGCAGAACACCCACAACAGCAACAGCGCAGCGACACCGAGCCCCCACCCCTCTCTACGCACGCTAAGTTCGCCCACTCTCTATATATGGCAGTGTTATTTTTGAATCCGACTTGGCCGGTGACTGCCGTCATTTTTCGTAAAACACGGAGAGACGGAATAAATATTACTCGTGCTTAATACATTTTTTTAATTGTCTCTTGGAGTAGCCCCCATCTCTTAATTCAACACCCTGATCAAAGCAAATGTAGATCATTAGGCTAATTAACTAAAATTTAATAATTTTTTTAATAAGTTCGAAGAATCATGTAGGCAATGCAGTGTTGAAATGCAGTGCACTAGTACTGAAATTCGCAACCAAGCTATTGCTTGATTGGAGTGTTCTGTGCCAGTGTAATCTATTTGCAGTTTTGGTGGGGTAATAATAATTTTAATTGTTGCACAAGTATTTCAATTATTTTTTTGAAACGAAAATTATTACTGGTTTTAACAAGACTCCTTGCTACAGCAGAGAACTTATATTGGGTCATGCTTTGTCACCCGTATTAGAGAAATT
Organism: Ixodes persulcatus; assembly: GCA_013358835.2. NCBI lineage: Eukaryota > Metazoa > Arthropoda > Arachnida > Ixodida > Ixodidae > Ixodes > Ixodes persulcatus. The sequence goes on along the minus strand of JABSTQ010004539.1, from coordinate 6,529 downwards.
TAATATTATTTTAATTTTCTAACCTGGAGCGTTTTTCCTATAAAAAAGTAAGTCCCGGGAGTGATAAGGACACACGAACCATGACTTTGGTATGGCAGCAGACAACTAAAATGAAAATGTCTTTGGTGATATAATGCAACCGCTTGAAAACATCACGTTGCACAAGTCAGGAGGTTAAAAAGCCTGTGTTGAGAGTTTTAGTAGATCGTTCAGTCACTTCCGCAACTCAATAAGCAATCCGTTATGGGTGTGGCCTCCGCTATATATACCGTATACGGAGCCGTGTTTTAATGTTTTAGAGAACGTTTGCAACCCGTTGCAGAATATAGCGTTACGAGAGCTAACGCAATGCAACTATTTCGGACACTAAAGCTAAAATAAAAGTTTGTACAGCAATTGTTAGTTATCTTCTATTCATGTCGCTATCTAAATAGAACGTTAATTTATTACCGAGTAAGGTTATGTTCATCATTGCTTCTTTTAAAAGTACGTCCAGTACATTTGCGACGAGTAGGCTTGAAATCCACGTTGTTAACGCCGGGTCGGCTTGGTCGTGTACTACAGCCGCGCTCGTATCACGACACGAGAGGAACCGCGCGATAACGAACTAAGTCGACCGCATAAAATAAAACAAAAGTGCGACGGGGTTTTAGATGCGGAGCATCTCTTGCTCGGGGCTATGTCCCGCGGCGTCGGCGTTGTAGTCTGCACTCACACTACGCATGCGCAACTCTCCTCCTTCCCTCTCTGCAACAGCTGCGCGTTACTCTCTCCGCTCTCTCTCTCTACCAGCTGCGCGTGCACTTCGCGTGCGTTCGATTCTAATCACACCGCGCGCGCATGCGCAACTCTCCTCCTTCTTGCTTGTTGACGTAGCGCACTCGAAAAACTGTCACTCAAGCATCCACACACCCAAAGAACACACCTTTCACACAGCGCTCACTAACAACTTTGTATTTCGTGTGTAACTTCGGCTTCTACTTCTACTTCAGTTTGAGACGATTTGAAAAAAGACGAAATATGAGTCAAAAATTCCCGTCTAACGCTTGGGCTAATTCACGGCTAAATAATTAATCTCTTTTCGTGATAATGTTATCGACGGCGTACTAACACATTTGTCCTCTAGTCGTATGATGTTCTCGGCTTCGATGATTTCCCTTGTTAATTGGTTTACACTTTTGCCCAACACGATGCTGTTATTGAAATCTGCGACACACCCACAATCCCGACAGTGTATCCCCAAGTGGCCAGAGTTGGCGTTTACGATGTTGTTTTTGTGTTCTCGAAGGCGGTCATTTAGACAACGCCCAGTTTGTCCAACGTATTGTCTTCCGCAGGAAAGGGGGAATGAATACACAACCCCCTCAACGCAAGGCACAAAGTTGGTCCTATGCTTCTTGGAGCAGCCGATAGCAGGATTTGAGGGTGTGGTGACGTGTTTGCAAAGGCTGGACAGTTTTCTGGGTGCTGAAAACACGACATCAACATTGACTCTGTTCGCTGTTTTCTTAAGGCCGTGGGAAAAATTGTGGATGTAAGGGACGATGACTGGTCTTCTTGTCCTGTCGCTGTGTGTTTGTTTGACGCCGTTCCCTTGCTTCATTTCTTTAAGAATAGTTTCGACCACTGACACCAATAAGAAAACAGGGTACCCTGCGGACTTCAGTCTCGCAATTTGCCCGTCGAAACTCTTTTGTATGGAATGTGAGCACGACTTTGTGATTGAGCTCTTTAAGCATGACCGCACGATGCCTCTTTTCACGAGTTTTGAGTGCGCGGAGTTGAAAGGGAGGAGTGGTTTTTTACCCCTGGGTTCATAGAACCAGCAGACGTGGTGGGGTAGCACCACCAGTCGGAGATCCAAGAACCTTAGGGTACCTTCAACCGGCAACTCGTGGGTGATTTCTAGGGGTCTCATGCAGTCTTTAAATGCCGAGAGGACGTTGTCCGTCAAGCGTGAACAATTGTGTTCACGCTTGTCATCGTCCCTTACATCCACAATTTTTCCCAGGGCCTTAAGAAAACAGCGAACAGAGTCAATGTTGATGTCGTGTTTTCAGCACCCAGAAAACTGTCCAGCCTTTGCAAACACGTCACCACACCCTCAAATCCTGCTATCGGCTGCTCCAAGAAGCATAGGACCAACTTTGTGCCTTGCGTTGAGGGGGTTGTGTATTCATTCCCCCTTTCCTGCGGAAGACAATACGTTGGACAAACTGGGCGTTGTCTAAATGACCGCCTTCGAGAACACAAAAACAACATCGTAAACGCCAACTCTGGCCACTTGGGGATACACTGTCGGGATTGTGGGTGTGTCGCAGATTTCAACAACAGCATCGTGTTGGGCAAAAGTGTAAACCAATTAACAAGGGAAATCATCGAAGCCGAGAACATCATACGACTAGAGGACAAATGTGTTAGTACGCCGTCGATAACATTATCACGAAAAGAGATTAATTATTTAGCCGTGAATTAGCCCAAGCGTTAGACGGGAATTTTTGACTCATATTTCGTCTTTTTTCAAATCGTCTCAAACTGAAGTAGAAGTAGAAGCCGAAGTTACACACGAAATACAAAGTTGTTAGTGAGCGCTGTGTGAAAGGTGTGTTCTTTGGGTGTGTGGATGCTTGAGTGACAGTTTTTCGAGTGCGCTACGTCAACAAGCATGAATAACCAACTCGCCCAATCTCAAGTTCTTTCTCCTCCTTCCCTCTCTCCAACAGCTGCGCGTTACTCTCTCCGCTCTCTCTCTCTACCAGCTGTGCGTGCACTTCGCGTGCGTTCGATTCTAACCACACCGCGCGCGCACGCGCAACTCTCCTCCTCTAGTCTCCTCTCCTTCAAGTGTGAAAAAAAAATAAACGGCGAGCGGCGAGCGTTCCAAGTTTCTCTGCCGCGAGCCGCGACGAAGGCTCGCGTATAGGGTGTAACGCTAGGGCAGTCGGTGGCGCCATCTCTCGACGTCAGCACGCAACTGACTCTTTCCTCGGAACCAACACGATGCTCCGCATCACCCCATGGTTCCCCTCGGGAAGATGGTGTAATTTTTTTTATTTCACTTAATTTTTTTTTTGTGTGTGTGACTGCGTTATTTGATATGTAGCACACAGTAGCAGGAGATGCCGCACAAACTAAAAAAGCGGCGGTGAACCGTCCGCTGTGGTGAATCATCCGTTGCTTCAAGACCGCGGATCCGACCTCCCTCCCCCACTTCGCCCCGCAACCAGAATGGAATGTCTGTACTACCCTTTCTTCCAGGTGGACTCTTGCCGAATGAATAGTTGACCTTGTTTCACGGATCCGTTGCTTCGTTCCTTCGCCGAATCGTCATTTCACTGTCATTCCTTGTGCGGGGCTATAGTTTTTGAAAAACAAAAAAAAAAAAAAAAACGCGTGCTCCCGCAAGTTGGTTGTTGTCCCGATCTTGACGGACTACAGTGTGTGTCGGACGCAGTCGCTCGCAGCAACGCAGTGCTCTTTCCTATCGACGGGATATGCTGTTCTGTTTTACACAGAACTGAAATAAACGCCGCACGGATTACCTTTCGCTGTATGGTACGTACGCTTTATCTCGCGAAGGTGACGGGGCTAGGAACGTAGAGACGTGTCGACTCGAATTGAGCAGCGATCTTAGCAACTGCGTAATCACGCAAAAAAAAATGAAAGCCGTTTACACCTTCCTGTAACGCCGAATTAGAGCGCAGCTCTTGAGGAGGAGGAGGGAAGGGTGCTGGGGGGTTGGTCATGTGACCTCGGGGGGGGGGGGGGGGGGGGGTCACGTGACCTTGGGGGTACTGGGGGTTGGTCATGTGACCTCAGGGTCACGTGACCTCGGGGGGGGGGGGGTCACGTGACCTGGGGGTCACGTGACGATGCCGATGACGTCATCAGTGACGTCATCGGTGATGATGACGATGACAATGCGGATGCCGATGACGTCATCAGTGACGTCACTGGTGACGTCATCAGTGATGATGACGATGCGGATGCCGATGACGTCATCAGTGACGTCACTGATGACGTCATCGGTGATGATGACGATGACAATGCGGATGCCGATGACGTCATCAGTGACGTCACTGATGACGTCATCAATGATGATGACGATGACGATGCGGATGCCGATGACGTCATCAGTGACGTCACGCGTCCCATAATGCACCGCGCGGTTACGCCGACGGCGACGCCGACAGCGACGCCGACGGCGACGCCGCTCAAGCCGGAAACGGGCCCCTAAGAGCTGCGCTCTAAAAGTTCCATGATTATGACGATTTATTTCCTGTGCGCCCTACTTGGTATTAAAGTTAAAGCGAATAGGCAGGCGAGCTTCGTAAGGATAGATATAGTTTCGTGTCTGTCCGCCTTTTTTTCTTGTTTCCTCGTTCCAGAGTTACTATGTCTACTTGTCATGTAGCAAGTAACGCGACGAAAATGGTCGTGCTTGCCATGCCAGTGATAAGTCGCCACCTGTACTTATCGCAGCCGCAAGGTTTTATCCACCATGAACAAGCGCGATTTCGAAGCGAGCACATACGGCGTGATTCTCGCGAGACACACGCCGCGCTACGCGCCTCGCTTTTTTTTTTTAAACTAGTGTACCTTCGTTAGCTCCCGCAGCTCCGCTTTTTCTCTCCTATAGCATCGCGCATGAGCAGTAGCGGGATTGCTCAAGGTGACGGTAACCAAGCCTTCAAGTTGCCGTCACCGCCATTGAACATCTTCGCAGCGGCAGCGGCGGTACGACCGCCGCTGCCGCCGCGAACATGGGGGAGGAGTTTTCGTCCCTTTTTCAAGCGGCACCAGGTGGCGCTGCATCTAAATCGGTGAAATGGAGGAACGGGTGCGATTTCCTCCCTTCCGTTGGCGACACGGAGGAACATCGCTTTTTTCCTCCATTTCTCCTCTCCCTTTTTTTAGAGTGTATTACTCTGGTGGCGCCGCTCAGCCTAGTGTCTGAAGCAAGATATACTGGTATACGCTCCGTCCGGGAACTATAGGGGGCGCTTTAAAAAACGCGCGTAGCGCCGCTAGCGGAGGAGCTGGCGTTCGACATTGAGGCGCGTTCAGCAGCCTGCGGCGTTTTTTCGCGTGCGAAGCTGTGGCGGCGGAAGCGGGCACGAACGGAACTTTTGCTTTTTGAGCCGGCAAGTTGAGGGTGACGTTGCATGAGTGCTGGGGCAGATTTAAGAAGGGAATTTAGCTGTTCTCCGCTTTTTATATATTGAGTTTGAGTCGTTATTAGCGGTAATTTCTTTAGTTGCGGTCAAAAAAGGGGTTTGAGCAATTTTCCGAATAGCAAAACGGCTGCCACCATAATTGCTCTCAGTGGGAAATTTGTTTCGCTCCTCGCTGTAAACGTAGGACTGCCGGGACGATGATATTTGGAGGCGAGTGAGATGTTCACTAAGTTTGTGCACTAAGTGGGCCAAGTTTTATTAAGACAGCAGGTGTGAAAGTTATGGTTCGAACGAATAAAGGAATAAAGCTGTCAAGAATATCTAATATTGGACCCAAAATGTTGTGTTATAACCGGGCTGTGCGAAGTGCAGATTTGGACACACAGGTTCTTAGACATGACCGTAACTTGACACAGCAGTCATAATACCGAAAATAGGTGGCATAAGGAAACCAGGTGGAAATTTGGTTTGGGCGGCGTAACTGAATACATGGGAAATGGTTTTGACCGTGAAAGGGCTGTCAAAAGAATACCACTCGTTGTGGGAGATGGAGACTTTACAGGTAGAAAGGGACTAGTGCACTGTACTTCCAATTGAAACAACTTCACGTAAGGTGGTTTCAAAGCCGAGAAAACCAAGATGCCGGCCAATACACTGTTTTGCCGTCAAAGGCTTTTGTGGTCAGCTGTTGTGTAGTAATCTGGTTGTGCGAGGTGCTGATTTTCGGCACACAGGTACTTTGAAAACCGTAACTTGACAGAACACTTATTAAACCTAAAGGAGGTGACATAGTTTAACCAGGTGGAAATATTTTTGGGCGGCGTAACTAAATGGGAACCAATTTTGACCGTCAAAAGGCTGTCAAGAGAATACCACTCATCATGTCCGAGAGGTGCACACTTTACAGGTAGGAAGGGACCAGTGGACGGTAATTTAGTTTGAACAACTTTGCGATAGCTGGCTCTAAAGCCGAGAAAAAAATTGTCTACAAGACTCGGGGTGTCACCGTTTTCACATCCAAAAGGGGGCTGATCAAAAAAAAAAAAGAAAAGAAAACACACCACATAAACTTCCATCCTCAAACATCGATTGTCCAGTGATTCCAAGTTTCATTATAGTTTTCCTTAGATTCATATTTGTCACTTTTTGTACCGTTCGAACTTTTCTTCATGAAGTACAGACTGCGTGCCGTCCGGAAATATCATCGACACGTACGATGGGGACAAAACTTCTTTGGAGGGCATTCCTCCAACGAAATTCGCACTGCATACCCGCAAGTGCGGGATGGCATTTCAGTTCGAGCTGAGATATGTGGGCGTTACTGGTACGAAAACAAACGCAGAGTGCAAAGC
>JABSTQ010004538.1:0-91059 GCA_013358835.2 Ixodes persulcatus | reverse complement strand
AATGAACACACATTGCACTAGGTCTTTGTTAGCTTGATTAAGCTAGGGTAAATTTGTGTTGTTTTTTTATGCGTTATTTTCTTAAAAATTTTCAGTTGTCATATTGAAACGGATGCGAATGCGTGGGAGAGTAGGGTACAGATGCCGTACTTCTTAGTTGGACAATTGGCAAGGAAGTCGGCGGAATTTCTGACCGCCGCGATTGGACAAAGCCCAAGTCAAGCACAGCGATGGCCCATCGCGGCGGCAAGGAATCTCGCCGACTTTCTCGCTGAATGTCTAACTTGGAGCCCGCGTTCTCCTCTTCTAACCGCGTGCATACCCGCGGTGTCATGGGAGAGTGAGGTACATTTTCCGTTCTCCTCTTCTTGTCGCGTTTATGCCTGGGTCGCAGGATGAGGCTCTTGCTGGATGCGCTACGGTCTTCACAATGCCTCTCAAGAGAAAGGAGCGAACTGAAGATGAAATAGCTGAATAGAAGCGGTGACGTGCTGGGGAGTATGACCGTGCTTGACGTGCAAGAATCGCGGGAGGAGATAGACCGACGTTAGGCTCGGGAGAGAGAAGCGACCTTCATGGAATACAAGCCTGTTAACGCACTTCAACGTAGTCTCCTTCGAAACACCTCAAGAAAGCAACCCCGTTCTTATTAATATATATGCATGCGTTTGAGTCAAAAGTTTCTTGCTTGTCTTAGTGTTCATGCGTATCTGTGCATGTGTGTGCGCGCGTGTGTCTCTGTATGTTCGGAAACGTACCAAGTATTACAAAATGCTAGTAGCATCGTGTTAAATGGGCGAAAGTGTGTAAAATACTACATATAAATGACAGATGAAACTTTGAATCCCGCTTAAAGCGAAATATTATTTGAGTGGTCGGTGGATCGGACCATGATCTTGGCTCTAAGCGTCGAGCGTGGAAGCTCTACGCTCGGAGTGACGCTCTGTGTGCCGCGCTTGAGTTCACAGGTGCCCAAGATTATATTCGACCAAATGTCATTTAGCATTTTGGTGTGCCTAGGGCATACGTCAGGGGCACCTTCTGTTGAGTTGTCGGTAGATGTGACAATAGTTAACTTGTTAATAAAAATAACAAACAAGCTTGTAAAGAGTGGGATTCTCCGGTGTCGTCCCTCTGCATATATGTGGGCTGTATAACACAAGATCGCACGACAGGAGAGCACCGCGACATGAGAGCGCGTGTCGTTAGAGCGTGCGTTACGAGAGCGCATGTGCGCGCTTTGGGAATAATCGATATTGGGGTCTTCAATATATAACTGCACCACATTTGCTGAATAGTACTGTATAATCAACCTTTTTGTTGAAAGCGCAAAATATATAGATCTAATGGAGCCAAGAAAATTTCAAAACGCGTGTTAAAAACGGATACTGAAGGGAAGCTCCCTGAAGTAATGCTCACTGTAAAGCCGGCTGACGAGGAAAAAGTTCGCCACCCTTTTGACAAAAGCAGAGAAAGGCAGAGGCACACCATTGAAACGCGCTTAAATTCAAATTGTTTGTCCTATTGAATTAACGGCGAAACACGAAGATATCGACACAACTATGCTGTGCAAGCTACCGTAAAGCACACTAGCATATACAGTCGGTCAAGATCGTTATTGCTTTATTGTTCATGTGCCGACTACTTTTAATATCAAATAAACGTTTGATTGAATTAAGTAGTTTTGTGCGAATAGTGGATTTTGAGTTCGAAGCGAATTAGAAGCGAAAAGTGGTTTTGGCCGAATATTTTCGAATCGAATATCGAATAGTTTTTCCACACCTTTGTGTAATGCTTAGATAAAAACCCAGCTAAACTTGTGAAGGTTGTTCCACTTGTTCACTTACAAGCCAAGTGTAATCTATCTATATTTACGAACTGTGAACTAAGAAGATCTGATGTCTTGAGATGGCAAGTGAAGGACGTATTTGACATAAAATGAATCCCATAGAGATGGCTAACTATACACAATTGAGTGAATTAACAAATCTTGCCATATAAAATATTCTTTCTTTAATCTCAAGTTAAAAGAGAATGAATCGCGCATGATGAATGTAGGCTGTAAGGGCATCTCTGCCTAACATAGTATACTCTTTGCATAACAGTAGGTTTAATTTTGAAACTTTTACTACAATGTAGATATACACATTCACAAAGTTTTCATTTATTTTCTAATGCAGACGGCACGCGTGCACCATCGCGCTTTGAATTTATGCTTTTCTTCCAAGCACACAATGGCGATATTCATACTTTTCCAAGTGTTTATCGCGGCAAGTTACCACGCGGAGTGTGCTTCTTACCGAGCACCGATGTAATGCGGAGAAGCAACACTCGCGGAGCTTGCTTTTGCGGGTATTGCTTCTCCGCAGTTGAACAGTGCTCGCTAAGAAGCGCACTCAACAGGGCTAACCCGATGCAATCAACACTTCGAAAAACGCGAATAGTGTAGTTCTTCTCGAAGCGAATATCAAATAGAAGATTACTCGAAATCACTATTCGAAATTTTGAATGTGCGCACAACCCTAGAATTAAGTGTGCACTGAATTGAGATGAAAGCAGCCTTATGAAACAAATTAAACTGGGCGAATTTGCGCAAGCGTGTTGAACACGGCGGTCTGCAGTCACATCATTTAGGATTATATATTTTGTTTAGGTTATCTATTGTAACTCTATACATTAAAGAAGACCAAAAGAAAAAAATAGAAGACGAATAAGCGCGAAATATCTAGGGGGGGGGGGGGCGAATGAAAGAAAGAGAAGAACGTCGGAGATTGAGGTGGTGACAGATGCGTTATGACATTTCTTCGGAACGTTACATAATTAGGCGCAGCCGACAGGATTCAGAACATGCGGGTACAATTTTCTGTTGCTCCAGACGTAGACCGAGTGGTTTTTAACCGATATCAAGTTCAAGATGAACCAGACGTGGAGCTGCCAAAGCATGTCTCATCACTGGAGCTCACCCAACTCGTCCTCCAGAATGGTACCATTTCTTCGGAGAAGTTGATGGGAAAAGGGTCAGTGAAGATTAACATAAAAATGGCTGTCTTTCACAAGCTTGTGTTGCAGCGAGTGGCGACTCCGGCACCTACGGTCCCACAAGCGTCTCCGGCTTCTGATGTGGCAGCAGTGCTCCGAGCGATTCTTGCTCAACAGCAGCAAATGTCACAACAAAACATCATTATTCAAAGCTTGATGTCAGCGCTCATCGTGGAGAATAAAAGGCCCAGATACGAGGCGGTAAAGCCAGACATCTTCGATGGGCAATCAAAGAGTCCTGAAGGTTGGACTGCTTTCTTCGAGCACGCCTGCGAAAAAAAAAGCTGAACTTCAGAAGGAGACCGCATACAAAACATGCGCCTTTTTCTCGGAGGAGTAGCCAAGCAATGGTACGAGTTAAGCTTAATTGAAAACGCTGACGAGCCCTGGAACGAATGGAAATTCAACTTCTTGACTACGTTCCAAGAAAATGCTGTGGAAAGCTGGGACCAAGCCATGCTATTGCATTTCAAGCCTGGGTCCGGTACTCTCCTGGAGTATTTGTTTGGAAACAGAAGGCTACTGCAGCTTGCTGAGCCTAAATTACCACCATTCGCCACTATTGCGCTCGTCACCCATGGGTTACCACGATAATTGCAAAAACAAGTGCAAGTGAGAGCCCCCCAAGACCATCAAAGACTCGCTGCAGTCATTGCAAGATATTTTTACCCGCCCGGATAACAGAGCGGCAGCGTACTCTCGCGCTCCAGCACCACCAACCTCTGCTCCTGGGAGAAGTGACCAGTGGCCCAGACAACCAACGACCAGCTTTGGTACAGCCTATGTTCCCAAGAGAGGTGAACAGTGGAGCAGACCAGCTGCTGAACAGACTTTATTAACCCCATTTCACTAGTCTGCAGAGCACTTCGCGGATGCTCAAGTGTCCCAGTCCACATCCGCCATCGACAGCGAGAACTCAAAAAACGAATAAAAAAGGGGTTCGCACTCTAACCCTTACACCCAAATCGAGACTGTGTGCCTAACGTCTCCAAGTTTTCTACATATCCAGATTTCAGTCAATGGACAACAAATGGATGCTCTTGTAGTATGGGAGCTTCCCGTTTTTATCATCAAGAAAGACAGGATCTCCCCAAGCCATAGATTTAAAGGAAGGCAAGTCTTTTTTTCGGAGCTACGATGGCCACACAAGACAACACTCCGAGTGGGTGAACGTGACAGTTAAGTTCCAGTCTCACACAGCAGACAAACAAGACTTGGCAATCAACGGAGTGGAGTACGATTTTCTTTTGTCACGCCCAGACATGAAACAACTAAAGTTGAATCTTTACTGGAACGACACGGTTTCTGTTGGCCCACCTCCTGGATGCTCGACAAACTCAGAAGGGACCACCACTTCTCTTCGCACCATCAAGTCATTTAACGTGGTGTGTAAAACCTATCCAGAACTGGTGTGTGTAGGGGGATATCCACCGTGTACTCCTAATTTTGAAGTACCGTTCGAGCTTGAAGACAAAACTGTGATGAAGAAAAAAATTACACCATCTTCCCGAGGGGAACCATGGGGTGATGCGGAGCATCGTGTTGGTTCCGAGGAAAGAGTCAGTTGCGTGCTGACGTCGAGAGATGGCGCCACCGACTGCCCTAGCGTTACCCCCTACGCGAGCCTTCGTCGCGGCTCGCGGCAGAGAAAGTTGGAACGCTCGCCGCTCGCCGTTTATTTTATTTTTTTCACACTTGAAGGAGAGGAGACAAGAGGAGGAGAGTTGCGCGTGCGCGCGCGGTGTGAGGAGAAGCCAACGCACGCGCAGTGCACGCAGCTGGTAGAGAGAGAGAGCGGAGAGAGTAACGCGCAGCTGTTGGAGAGAGGGAAGGAGGAGAGTTGCGCGTGCGTAGTTCGAGTGCCGACTACATCGCGGACGCGGGACATAGACCCGAGCAAGAGATGCTCCGCATCTAAAAACCTCACAACCTGACGCGAGAAACGAAGACGTGGCTAAAACAAGAGCTACAGAACCTACTGGATTATGACATCATATTGCCCTCTGTTTCTCCATTCGCATCTCCCATTACTATCGCTCTAAAAGAAGATGGAACATTTCACCTTTGCACGAACTATCGAGTAGTGAACCAACAGACATCACTAATTCCTTTTCCAATGCCTCGGATTGACAGTATAATTGATGAAACAGGAGGCTGCAAGTACTTCTCTAGGATTGATCTATGTAAAGGGTTCTGGCAGGTGCCTCTTCGAGAGGACACCAAGATGTTCACAGCGTTTATAACGGCATTCAACATCTATGAATATAATTGCCTGCACTTTGGATGAAAAAAAATTCACCCAGCTGGTTCCAAAAAATGATGAACGCCGTTCTCGAGACTTACCTGGGAAGATTCTGTAATGTCTATGTTGATGATATTATCATATACTCAAAGACAGAGAGCGAACACGAGGAGCATCTGGCACAAGTCAACTTCAAAGTCAACTTCAAGAAAAGTGAATATTTCAAGAGCAAAGTTGTATTTCTAGGCAGAGCTCTTGACGGAGCATCGAAAAATACGAAACAAGAGTCAGTTGCCCGTATTTCCCAACTTACCGAGCCCTACGACGAGCACTCGCTCTGTATGTTTCTCGGCCTTGCAGGACATTTCTGATCATTCATCCAGCACTATGCTACGAAAAGCCGCTGCCTGACCAAGTTGACTCAGAAGGAAACAAAGTTCGACTGAACCCAGGAGTACTAAGGCGCGTATCAGGACCTCGTCAAGATCATCTCATCCGACCCGGTTCTGCGCTTGCTTGATTTAAATCTACCATTCGAGCTCAACACAGATGCTTCACACGACGCAACACGTGCAGTGCTCTACCAACATGAAATCAAGAATCCGGTTCCAAACAGCTACACGTCGTGGGATACCACAGTTCAACTTTCACGAAGACTGAAGTGAACTACACCACCACAGAGAAAGAAGCCCTGGCGGTGCTGAAGGCGGTTAGATATTTCCGTTCCTACCTGGAAGGTTCAAAATATTCAAACTCTTTACTGACCATGAAGCACTCACCTTTCTACTCAAAATAACTAGGCCAAAGGGAAGATAGCTCGCTGTATCAATGAGTTGCAGCAGTTTGATATTGAAATAAGTCATCGTACAGGTGCTTCCTTAAAAGACGCGGACGCGATGTCACGACTTCTGCTAACGTCCTCTGTAGGGTCACCCGAAGCAGTGAATTCATAAAAACTTTAAGAAGGGACAGAACAGCTAGAACTTGGCACAAAAGCAAAGCCTCACGTTCCATCCACAATGGTTCTTCGAATTCTGGAATTGTACCACACAAGCCCAGAGTCCGGTGGTCATGACGGGTGCTGGCGGCCTAATATAAAGCTGACCAAACGGTTCACGTGGCCTCATATGAAAGATAACACAAGACTCTACATCAAGTCCTGCCACGAGTGCGAAATGTTCAAAGTTAAATACCAACAACCTAGAGATCAAATGACGCTACCTGAACACTCCAGGACACCTTTTGAAGTGCTTCACCTTGACTTTGCAGAGATAAAGGAAAAGAGCAAAGGTGTGTAGAGGACGCAAGTATTTCTACTGTGCATCGACGAGTGCAGTCGAATGGTGGCAGCAAAACCAGGTAGGGAAGACACTAACAGCGTGACCTCTTTGCTGAGCAGAGAAGTGTATCGCAATGTAAAGGTGCTCGTTACAGACAATGAACCAGCCTTTCATAGCCGCAAACTAAAAGGATGGGCAGAAGACCGCGGGATAGCCCTACAATTCACGGCACCTTACCATCCTTCGGCAAATGGCCTAGCGGAGCGCGCCATTCGAGACATAAAATAATATATGAACATGTACCCCAACTTTCCAGGTGGCTGGAAATGTTCGCTTGAAGCTGGCGTAGCACATTATAATTGGTCCTACACGGCAGGGTCGGGATGCAGTCCTCACTTCGTGATCTCGGGAAAAGCTCCGCTGCTGCCTGCTGACAGCCTATTTGGGATCGATGGACGAATAGATATCAAGTAACGCAGAAAGACCGATGCTCAACAAGAAAACTGTCGGTACCAGATGAAACGGCATTCCGATAAGCGACCCAATACTGAGCTTCCAAAGCTACGGGTGGGTGACTTTGTCTTGATCCTGAAAGGCCTGCCAGGATCTGCTTCACAGTTCAAGGGGGCTTACCAAGCCATCAAAACCGCAGCGCAACAAGGGCTTCTCAAAACGGTGTGGTACACTGGAACGAACAACAAAGTAGAGGTAGCGCCGATGACCAACATCTTTAAATATCATTCCAGGAGGAGTGAATTCACAAGCCGAGGAGAGTGAAGAAGGCCAAAAGAAAAGATAGAAGACGAAGCAGCGCGAAATATCTAGGGAGGCCGAATAAAATAAAAGAAGAACGTCGGAGATTTAGATGGTGATAGATGCGTTTTGACATTTCTTCGGAACGTTACATACATTACCACGCAGTTGTCATCGCAGCCGCTGATAGAGTGCTCCTTTTAAAATTGGTTTTAATTTCGCTCTGGAGACAACTCTACTTGCCATTTTTGTGCCCCGCAAACTAAAATTAGGTTCCCATATCAATATGGATAAAAACAAAATCGGTCTGGCGATGAACTTTTTTCCGGGATTGAACATTTTAGTTCTTTACTGAGAGCGAGGCTACAGGAGCCTACCGTGCGCGAAGGTCTTACATCATTATCATGTTTAATTCTGCCAAAGGTCGGAAAGACGTCGAATTTGGAACGCGCTGGAAATCAATTCGTTTGTTCCTAATATTAATGACGAAATTTGAAGCTGCACTCACGTACTGTGCAGTGCTGGCTGTCGCGTAACAGTGAATTCAATGTATAACAAACCAGTTACTACAGAATGGTATGGGATACTTGAACGTTCTGCCAAGGGGAAAGGCACCTTAATGAATATAGCTGTTGTACAGCGCTCTCGTGAAGCGCGCTCTAATGACATGTGGGCTCGTCAGTCAGAGCATTGAGAGACAGGAAATGAAAGGAAGTTCGCGGCGCTCTGCTGTCGTGCGCTCTGCCGGCGCTGCTCCCGTGTCGTGCGCTCTCGTGGCGCCCTCCCATACAGGCATACATCTTTTCATAAACGCACAAGGGCGCATTCGCTGCTGCGTTTGGAAGTTTTCCACTAGTAATTTCTGACTGATTACTGTTGTGAGCGTGTGCAACTTCGATGTTATAGCACGAGAAAACTATAAAGTCTGTAAGCAGTGGAATCGTCTATTCTCCGCTCTCTCTAAAAACGAAACAGCGAAGGCTACAGCCCGAGATCCTTGCTTTAAAAGTGGATTTCGCAGAACAAGCGCTGGCGCTGGAATGGCACGTCTTGAAACACAAATCACGTGCTAGCTTGCGCTTGTAGCCTTCCCTGCCTAAACCCCTCTCTCTTGGGAAAGGTGACGCCATTCATTGTTATATTAATGCCCGAGAGACGTGACACGCGCCACTTCTGGGAAGAGCATGGCGTCTGGAATCAAGCTCAGTACTGCGCTGTGCCGCCATATTCTTCCCAAGGGCTGCACGTTGCACGTGCCTCGTGCATCGACACACCTTGCGCTACTTTTGAAACATGAAGGGGCTTTATCTCTGCCCCGTAAGCTTAAAGGCCGGTTTACGCATACTGTGAGCGCTGAGTTAGCATATAGTAAGGGCTGTATCAGTGCTAATGTCATCACGAACTCAGCGCTGAGTTAGCGCTGCACTGTGGGTGTAAACAACAGATGGTCGGGTCACATGCAGCGGAGCGCTCCTACAACGCTGAATAGCTCTCTTGCAAAATCGAGGTGATCTTCCGGCGTACTGCAGTGAAAAGTATCTTGGGTACCCCTTGGCCACAGTTTCAGTATTGATTTGTCGACTTCACATCAAGACATCCCGTCACTACCAAATACTGTGCTTGCGTTTTCGAGTATATGGCTTTCTTTAAATATATAATACAGAATGTGTTGCCTATCAACACGGATGACATGCTGGGGCACGTTTTTCGGGGGGGTACTCCCGACGTGCCAGAGTTTGTACGCATATAAAGAGGACTACAAAGGCACATGGAAGAAGTATACTTGACCCTTTATCCTTTTCGATCTTCTCCTCGATGGGCATCTTAATTTATCCGTGAGCCTAAAGGATTGTGCTGAACTCTGGAGTTGTTCCCAGGCCTCCAGAAAGGCGTATGGGACGCGGTTGACCGTACTCTTACTCCTTGCTGAGTGTCGACAGGTCCTTACGGCCGTTTGAGATCCGCGTTTCAACGGGGGTTCTCACGAACATGAGTGGGTGCATTGCAAGAGAGCGCTGACTTTGATTTCAATCAGTGCTGATTTGCACTACTTCGTAAACGGCGATATCGAAATCGAAACCATTCCGCTACTCTTTATGACCAAAAAGCTTTCAGATTGCAACGCGAGCAGTGGTTCATGCAGAGATTTTTGGAAGTAGTCTATTAGCGCCAAGTGTAAGCGCTGCGCGGCGCTGCACTGTATGTGAGTAGAGGTTTTAAACGTAAACGGAGTGCACTAATTGCAGACATTTCGATGCACGGTTTAAGCCTGTGGGTGTCTCTTGTTTACAGCTCTATGGTCTTTCGTCAACGTGTTCTATTCATCTTACTATTCCCGCGACAGCCACTACACCAATTAACTCTTAGGTGTAGTGCTAAATGCGCTAAATGTACTAAATGCGCCCTATGTGACAGAAGACTTCTACTGGCACATGGTACTTTGCAGGGGAGATGTCGTTTGTGGTACTGATAACCGTTACCAGACATGTAGCATGCCAGATAGTGTTAACGATTCAAGACGACGATTCTTAGGGGGATTAATCAAGACATGGTCACGCTGCCCATGAAAGCCCCAGAAGAAAAGGATTTCGGCCCTAAATGCGCGACGTTTAGACATATTCACGAAAAAGGCGAATTCAATGAAATTTTTGTATTGCACACTTCTAATATGGCTCTCTACCTGAAACTCCAGTACGAGTTTTTGCTATCTGGACTACAAAACTAGAAATCTACCTAAATTCTATATGGAAGTCACGTTTTCAGAAATTATTCCTTTGCCTGCAATCTGGATTTCAAATTTCCGGAAACAATTTCAGTTAGATTTCAAGTTCCATTCTCCAAGAATTATTTTCGTCATTATGCTCGGTTTTTCGCCAAGGTTAATTTGCACTTCTAAATCAATTTAATTATCAGGAGGATATGGCTTTACCTAAGCACATAGAAGGGAAATTACACTTTTGGGGCGCATCTGATTAGAAGCATATTAACTTTAGTAAGAGACAGAGGTTCACATGTCACTTTCGTCACTACAGATTCCCTTTTCTTAGTCTGTCAATTGAATTGACAATAAATTCCCAAAATCACTTCAATATTGCGTAAATATGACAAGTATGTCACACACAAAGATATTATAAGAAAACGTTTATTGCAATACTCACAGCGATTCTGAAACATGCTTGACAAATCGATCGCGAAATAGAAGCATGTTTCAGAATCTCTCAAAGAGTCTCCTTGTGTATATATTTCGCTATTGTTTCCTTTCGAAAAAAGGTAATTTTGTGGCATACGTGCTTTATCCAGGCACTTAAAGCGATAGTTTGTCCTCTTTTTTTAGGGAAAAAGGAGAGGGGGGATTAGGCGGCACTTACCAACAGAAGCCCTAATTGTGTCCTCACCATCCCTTATAAAGGTAGTTAAAATTGACTCCCTGTAAAAAATCGAGAAGGTGAACTGCGCATCATCTACTGAGAGTGTATAAAGGCAAACCAATATATTTTGATCATTCGGTATTGTATCCTCGTATATTTTTTGCACCAAAATATCAACTTTCTAGATCTGCAATTCAGAAGGTTTTTTTATATCACTCTTTTCAGTTAATCTATAAGAATTTTAGTGAAATCATTATTGTCGCGGGGACGCCATGTTTAATTTGAGGTTCCTTACTTAATTTCGCGAATGCGAATTTTTATATTGAATAGAGATATTACCGCCACCGTCTTTTCGCACGCTTCCAATATGGAAGTGAGCTATTAGAGGGTGGCTCCACGGTGCGGTTTCTAGAAAATTAACTTCGGATTGAACACGGCTTGACCGGCACAGTCATCCTGTGTAGCAGCCAGCCTCTGTTTCTAATGAATGTCAGGTACTTTAGAACACAGATATGCGAAACGTTCAAGGTCACACTTGCGCCAACTATTTTTACATGGAACTTGGAAATATAATATTAAGAAGAGCAAAAAATATATATTTTGTAGATCGTATGAATTATTGGCACTGATGAGTGTCGTCTCGTAGTGATTTCCGAACAGCCGAGCACAGAAACGCTCCGTAAAATTACATTCCGGCGCAGGTAATCGAAAAGTCTAACGGTGTGTTGCCATCGGTGCCGCTTACAACTGCAGGGCCCACGATTGAACCCGAGCTGAGATGACGTGAAAACGATATGCTGGACCCGGGTAGCACTCCCTACTTTACCAGGCGATTAATTTCCACCGAAACTTCCTCTCGAAGTGCGTAAGGCACCGGTCGCGTCTTTCAGAAACGGGGCATTGCGTCTATTTTTTTTGTACAGCTTAACAGGTGGTCCCTTGCAGCAGCCCAGCTACTCCTCCAAGATGTCTGTAAATTCTTCCAGGAGTTTCGGCACGGAAGATTCGGAATGAACCATGTTAACACTAGGACCCAATCCCACATCTTGAAGAGGCACGCCAGCATTGAGGAATGCCTGAATTGTGTTCCGGCCATACAGTAGAGGTCCTTGACCGTCCACAATGACCAACGCGCTGTTCACCAGTGCTTGACCGTGATGTACCTTCATGGCGATTCTGCCAACAACCGGTAGTGGCACCAGAAAGCACGAAAGGGGAAGGGGAGTCTTCTCCAGCGCGGGCCACTACTTGCGGTGCTTTTTGAAGACGCTCATGGGTATCACGCCCACTGATGAACCAGTATCAACAAGCATTCGTAGCTTCCGGCCTTCCCAAAGCAAATCATCTTCCATCGCTTGAACCGCGTCTCTGTTGGCTGAACTGTATGCAACCAGGGCTGAAAGCATTTCTTTCCCCCTCGTTTCCTTAACCATGTTGAATAAACCTGAGACTGGGGCAGAAATCAACATAAAAGTCGAAGGAACTGAAAGGGACACGACGACGTGGTCCTGTCTCTTTCTGTTCCTTCGACTTATATGTTCATTTCTTCCCCAGTCTCAGGTTTATTTAGCATGGTTAACATTCACCAGCTCGCCTGCACCCTTACTATATTATCACTTCCTTGTCAGAGTCATCCAGCGCGTATGCTCCTTCCTGTTGGAGCGACCGGACTTGCACGTTCTTGCCAAATGGCCCTTCTTCCCACATTTCGGGCACACCATTCTGCGGTGCCGACATTCGTCCGCTGAGTGATAGGCGCCACACCTCCAGCTAGAGACACGTGTACCTGCTGCGCTGTTGCCTCGTCTGGTAGGCCCCTGATTACTCCGACGAGTTGCGACGAAATGTGCACCACCTGCCCCGTCTTGCAAAGCTGTCCTCTGCATCGCCTGGACGCTTTCGCCGGCAATCTCGGACGAAATTGCAAAATATTTTGTCTCTTCCAGGCTTCATATCTTACGTGTAAGCAAGAACCGCTGTGCGTCATCATCCCGGAAGTCACAGACGATTCTGTCTCGCAGCCTCCGGTTAAGGGTCTCACCAAAATTTCAACCCTTGGCGAAACGTCGCAGGTCTGGTATGGAGTCCCGAATGTTGTCCCCTTCCTCTTTTGTACGAGTAAAAACGAGTAGCTCGCTAAAATCTCGCTGGCTTGGGGATTGTAGTATTTTTCGAGGTGACTCACGACGACCTCGTAAGTTAGAGTGTTGATGACCTCCGCCTGGCAGCGCCCTTGCAAGACTCGCACGACATTTTCGCTCAGTGATGACACTAGGAGCGCCCGACGCTTCACAGGGTCCGTGATGCCGTGTCTTTCGAAGTAGGCTTCCTGGCGGACACGGTACGTGCTCCAACTGCTCGTCTTTTGTTCCAACGTAGGCGGTCGGGAACCCATCTTGATTCCCTCGTCCTTGAGCGCCCGCATGTCGCCAATTAATGCTCGTCTCCATTAAAGTAACCGAGAAAAGAACAACAGGAAACCTCGGAGTGGCTGCTAACTGGGAACGTTTAATCAGCTAGCCCTAGCCCTTTTTCACCATGGCTGTCGTCTCTTGAATTCGTGCGAGCACCCGCGCGCTAGACGGTGTTGCAGTGACGTAGCATTCCGTTTGTGCCCGCGACATGAGACCGCGCGAGTGCACGCTGCGGTTACGATGACGTAGCATCTTCCACCATGACTTTGCGCGGCCATGATCGAAGCATCATCTGCGCCATATTTCAGTCACTGAGAGTTACTCCGATGCACTTATTAATTTTGTTTCTCGCGACCATCGCCAGAGTATTATGTCCGGGTTCTGCTTGGCCGCGTTCGAAGTTTTGAAGACTCATTGAGACACGCCCAATCCGCTTTCGGCCAATGGCGCCTCTATAAACTCTATATACGGCTCTGTATGTGACACAACGCCAACGGCGTCGTTGCTGGCGCTGTCAACCAGCTTCCAATAGAGTTCCTGTATCGGCTCCATACGGGAGCCAGAGTTGCGCGTTCATCCGCGTAGCGCTGTTTTTCCTGCATGGCATGTTGATCCAGCTCCTCACGTGACTGAATTCGGCGAAGAGCAGCGCCGCGCGTTCGAGGCGCGCGGCGCGCTCAAAAGCAGGGGAACGTTCGGCGGGGCGCGCGCAATGTCTACTTTCCTGCGCGGCACTTCATCCGGCTTATCACGTGAACGCGCAACTCTGGCTCCCGTAGGGAGCCTATAGACCTTTTCTGTTCCCTGTCGTTCTCAGTCACGTGGGTTCCGTATCTGGTATGCGGGGCGAAAAAATAATAAAACGTTTGAACCTGGAATATGCGAGAAAATATAGGTGAGGCAAATCAAGAATGTGTGACAATCACGCATTTTTCGTAAACACCTTCCAGCTGCAGGGAGAGATCAAAAAGATGTTTTACCGCATACCAGAAGTGACAATATTCAAGATGGCTGCGCGCTTGTGGAAAAGGTGTATAGACCTTTCCAAAAAAGAGCGTGTGGCCGGTGCCATTTTGAGCGTTCGTTTGTATGGCGCGTGCTTTCCTCGCTTTACGAAGCGACGAACATGCACGTGCTGGGCTGTGAAGATCGCACGCTGGACTGTGATTTTGTAAACATTGGAAAGGTCTATACAGGGACTCTAGCTTCCAATAAAGCTACTACCGGTTGGAGTTGAGCTAGTTGGATCATATTCTTGGGTGGTGCCAGCTGAACATCCTGCTCCTTTATGGTTGTTCTCCGAACAACCATAGAGGAGCAGGGTGCCATCTCTTTCCAGAATGCGGCAAGAATCCACCTCGACAGTTTTCTGGAGCTAATGACGCTAGTGTCATATCAGGATCAACGATGTGTACAAAAAACTGGTGTATGCATCGGATCTCGTGTGACCGCAGTTCCCTGGGATGTGTTTCTCACGGCATGTGGAAGGGAAATTCAGAAGATCGTTAAGGATCCGAGGATCGAGCTGATCTTCAGGTATGTCGACGATCTCTTGATTTTATGCAACATGGACGTCGATGAAGAAACCAACGGGGGTCGTGAAAGTGTTATGAGATGTTTCCAACGGAGCCGCTTTGGTCTTACGTTCACCTACGAACTTTCTATGGACAAGTCTATAAGATTCCTGGATTTAGCCCTGAAGTTTACGGTCGATCCCGTTCGCTGGAGGTACCAAGCTAGGTCCTGCAAAGGATTCCTTCCCTTTGACTCTGGACATTAAAAAATGTGAAACGAGGTGTAGCCACTACAGCACTTACATCTGCCCTTAAAAAATCCTGCAGTCATCAAGTTGGGCGAAGCTTTCAAACACAAATGCCAATGCTACCGGCTGCTGGCTACCCGAATGCATTATTGACATCAACGTGTGAAAAGATCTGCAAAAACATCTAGCGGAACCCTGGAGAAAATGGCCAAACAAAGAAAAATACACGAAAGCCTAGAGTGATCGCACCTTATATCCACGGCATAACTCACAGACTGAAGAATATTGCTGGACGGCAAGGCGTCCACGTGGTTTGCTCTGCGCCGAACAAGGCATATTCTTTGTGTCACAGGATAAACCAGGAGGGAGAATTCAAAGGAGAAGTTTGTGACATTGCTCACAGGACAAAGTATGCATCACGTGAAAAAGGAGTCATATAAAACATCCCATTATCATACGGTCGATGCTACATAGGCCAAGCCGGTCGTTGCATCAATGACCGGATCAGAGAACATGCTGCTTCGTTAAGGAATATATCAGCAGAGAGACATCTACCGGTACTTTGTCGAGAATGTCGGTGCACTCCAAGTTTCAAAAACATCAAAGTTCTAGGAAAAAACTTTCAGCCTTTCCACTCTGGTGAAGAAGGAAGAGCAGCGGAGCAGTAGTTTCTGTTCTCGGCGGTGGCTTTCCAGGCGAGCGATCTGCTCTTTTTTCGCAAGGGAATCTGAAGCGCTCGACGCACGCAGCGGTTGCGGACCCATTCGCGCTGCTGCGTACGTCGCCGCTCCTTCCGCACACGGTCTTCTTCCCCCAAAGAAAGGGCACGCGGCCGACCCATCGTGACTCCAAACCGGAACTGATCAGAGCGTAGGAAACAGCGCGCAAAACTGAGGAGGACGAAGAAGAAACACACCTGACGTGCGCTGCGTTCGTCACGTGTGTTTCTTCTTCGTCCTCGTCTGTTTTGCGCGCTGTTCTTTGATAGCTGGAAAGGTTGCCGCCATTCATAAGCGACGGCGGCAACCAGACTGGTTGCCTGGTTGCCACCGTCGCTTATAGATGGCGGTAGCTGTCCAGAGGTTCGTGTAGGTTTGTGTCGACATTTATTTGGTACCGGACACGATCCCGGGGAACCTAGCCCTTAAAGGGTTACTGAACCAAATAATTTAGTGTCCATAATAAGTGGCGCACGTTCTTTCCACGAGCCAGCAGCCGCCGGTGTGCGCGAGCACACGCAACGAAAATGACGTCAAAGACCTCCATCCCCGCGCTTAAGAGGACAGTGAAATGCATGGGCTTCGGACCAAAGGGGAATAAAGACAGGCTCTTCATCTCTACAATGAAAGCTACGTGCTTGTTAGACCAATTAATCGCTTGCCTTTTACACCAGACACCACTGTGTAGATGAAAAACTTGTCTTTATTCTCCTTTGGCCCGAAGCCCATACATTTCACTGTCATCTCAACCGCGAATGGAGGTCTTTGACGTCGTTTTTGTTGCGTGTGCTCGCGCACACCCGCGACTCCTGGCTCGTGGAAAGAACGTGCGCCACTTATTATGGACACTAAATTCCTTGGCTCAGTATCCCTTTAACCGCTCCGCTGTAAAAAACAAAGAAACCCTTGCGCGTGAAATCCTTGAAGCATTGGCCATCGAGGAAAAAGAAGATGAATG
Organism: Ixodes persulcatus; assembly: GCA_013358835.2. Classification (NCBI taxonomy): domain Eukaryota; kingdom Metazoa; phylum Arthropoda; class Arachnida; order Ixodida; family Ixodidae; genus Ixodes; species Ixodes persulcatus. The sequence goes on along the minus strand of JABSTQ010004538.1, from coordinate 74,524 downwards.
TGTCAGTACGCCTTCCTTGGCGCTGCACAAGCAAGCAAAACTGTTTCAGCGGGGGTCCTGAATGGCTCGAAGCAGCTCCACGTTTGTAAATAGGTATAGAGGAGGAGGAAGGCTTTAATGCAGGTTGTAAATAAGGAAGAAGAGGGCTTAAAATCAAGGTTGTAAATAGTGAGAGTAGTGAAGGCAGAAGAAGGCTTTAATATAGTTGATAGTCCAGCGGTTGTAAATTTTCTGTGTTTATTACTGTTCAGCTGGCACCATCCAATAATGCTTCCTTATGTTTTTAGGGACCAAGGCAGAGCCGCGCGCCCCCAGGTGTCGCACGCTCCTAATGCAAATCCCAAGAGAGAGATTGATATTTTCGCTTGAATATAACCAAAATTAATAGCTTTTTATAAAATTGTGTGTAAATTTAAACCAACTTTTTTTTAAACAATATGTGTAATATGACAGATAAAAAAGATCTACGTATGTATTTCTTTTCAGGGTAATTACCCTACACGGAATGTTTATGATGGCTGGCACTTGAGCCACTGAGTAGGTGACAAAGTATTCAGTGACACTAGCTGGCATCTAATCGTTTCCGGTTTCGCATTTCTGTTATTACAGTGGCTTAAAATAGGGAAGTGGACTCACCGCGACCGCTTGCTGAGGCGGTTCATGCCTAAAATGAGAGATGACGCTTTTGTCGACTCCTCCTCAGAGCCGTTTGCTCCTCCTGAATCTTTCCCGCGCGCTTCTGCGATCGCGTGCGTATCAGCGCGTGTGTGCGTCTCTGTTTTCTTTGTCAGATAGCTGGGAAGATTCGGAAGAATCGTAGGAACTGCGTCGGCCGAAAATGTTGGTTTCCCTCGCTGAACGCGTACCTCTTCACCTCTGATGACATGCACGGAATTTCTAATTCCGTACTGTGGTTCAAAATGTAATTCACACGCAGCGGAGGTCTCATCCAATGTCTTGTCCGCTCAATGCAAGTTCTTATCCCACAGTTTGCGCCGCTACGCGTCTTCACATACACCCAACAAAGGCACCTTTGACGCGTCCTTCGCACAAGCGGATAAATAATTGGGGTTGTGTAGATATTTATACAGCGTGTAGTTGGTCAGCCATTTCAAAGTTGCGACGAGTCACTCGCTGTAGATGAGCAATTCAGCGAGTGCAGTAGAACCACTCGCCTGCCGTCTTTAACGTGCACCGCGCAATGGTAATAAACGACCGCACGCCGGTACGATGCTCATCCAGATCGAAACGGGCAGGGGTGGGGATTGAGCCCAGGATCCTTGGGTTCTGCAGCGCGAGCTTTCGCTCCACGTGCTCCGAGCTGGTGTGCGCTAGCCCAATCGGCCATCGATCCCCCGCACTTGAGACGAAGAATAAAACCGCAAGACAAAAGTAATCACAGTGACCATACGGGAAAGGAACGCAGACGAGCACACGCGAACTGCAGTCACTCACTCAACGCCAACACCGAAACCGAACGCATACAAACGCGGCGGGGCGTAGCCGGGATGCAGGATGCTTCAGGAGGAGTCGACAGTAGCGTCCCCGGCGGCCTCCGACATAGACCGCCTCACCTCAAATAATTCGATAGAGAGGGCGGTGAGCTGACTACCCCGTTCTATGTCACTGTATCTGTTATGGAAGACACGCCAACTGCTGCTGCGTCATACGCGAGTCCCACTAGAGCGACAAACAGAAACAAACGACAGCGACAAGCCTCCAACCATAGGCTATGCTCCAACACATGCAGCATGCTCGCGATGGTACCTTTGGCAGGCGTTTAGTCGTTCGGGGCTCGTGAAGTGAGCACAAGAGATTGCAAGCCTGCCAAAAATACCCTCGCGTGCATTATGCTCATGGTTGAGCTTAGCCTCCTGTATTCTACAAAGCCGGTCAAATCGCGAAAGACTCTGGTTTGAGGTTTGTCGCTGTCGTTTGATTCTGTTTGTCGCTCTAGTCTTGTGGGACTTGGACTCATCGTTTGGCTAGAACTTGGGTCCTTAGTGATTGAACTCGAGTCCCAGCCGAATGCTGACGCAAAACTGGTATCCCGTCCGTGTCCTCTGCTGGGGTGCTATTCTGGTCGCAAACGGGTACCTTTCGAGTTGTGACGTATCGGGCGGAGCCTCAAACTAGAATGATTCTTGTTTGAGGCTCCGCCCCAACGTTCGGGTTCACGCACGCGCTCAGATAGAATTTGACGATCCCCCTACGTCGCGATGACGTGTCCACGCAGTTGGGGCGCAGAAATCCCCGCATTTCCCCCTGTTCTTTTTGTTATCTTCTTTTTTTCCTCCGGGAGTTAGAACGAGCGAATAACAGAAAAAAGGCTACCTTCCGGAAAATAGAAGGAAACAGAGAAAAATAATATTATTCTTTTATAAAATACGGAAGATTATTTCAATAATTATGACGTAAAGAAAATTTAGCTAAGATATTTCAACTTGTTTTCTCGAAGACTTTCGCTACGGTCTTTCAAAACAAACATGGCGAAAACCGCTGTAACGACCTTGTGGTGTTTGTGTCTCGTTTGCGTCGTTGCTTTTCCTGTTTGTGCACGATGCGGATGGTATTACGAGAAGAAAATACTTTCTGAAGGTACGCTGCGACACCGATCATCCTTTGTGAAGCCTCGTGAACATAAGCTGAAAATGAAATTTCCTGTTTGCCTGTGAAGGAGACTCCAAATGGGTACAGAGCTGACAACGACTCTGTGGTAATATATGACAAGTCATGAGATTGACGCAGAGTGCACCGGTTGTGAACATGCTGTGGATGATGCAGGAAAGTTTCTTCGGGCAGTTTTAATAATGCTTTGCTCCCTTTGCTCACTGCAGAGATTACGACGGTAGTCCCCATAAGCCATGCTCTTTGCTTTCGGCGCTGAAGAAATGGACGCGACCGCATAATCTCGGGCAGTCTTTTTACTTACTTTTTTATTTAAAGAAAAGCTCGTGCAAAAAAAAAGAAAAAAACGCTATTATACGTCCCTACATAGGTACCTCGCTATCCCATTGGCTTCATTGCGCGTGACGATTCAACGCTCTTTGCCATGGGAACGTTCGTGAAACTAGAAAGCCTCTGTTTGTCGCTAACAGTCACTTTTCGAGTTCGGGTTGTGACGACAAAATGACGTAAGAACAAGAATGCACGAGAGTGTTTGCATTGTTTTAACTCGACAGCCGTACCCTTGGCGTGATAAACTCGAAAGAACATGGCCGCGATGCTCGTCGGATCGACCGCGGCTGGGGTTTGACATCAGATCGGTAACTTGATCAGCGCGCACACGAATGCTTTCGTGCTGTTAGATGAGCCCATTCAACGGCAGGACCGGATTGAAGAGCACGGTGAGCTGGCGTTCAACGTCTCCGGTATAACACTTGGCGAGATGCAAGACTTGGCTTCTATTTGTGCCGGTGTTATGAAGCTTAAAAGTTGTGGTGTTGTTGTGGCTCGTAACGGCAGCCTTGCTGAGATTATGAAGACGGTAGGATACCTTCATTCAGCTTTGCCATGCGTCAAGGTTCAAAACCTCATCTTGTCACAAAGTGACCAACGCTTCTGCGAGCACGGAGGCAGCAGCCAACGGTCTGAGAAAGAATTGTGCCGCCGCCAGGACCGCCAGTGATCGCCCCAACGGCAAGAAAACAAACGACAAGCTCATTGAGGTTTGTGTAGCGCTGACTGCTGATTCATCGGACGACAAAGGTGAATGATGTAAAACGCAATGTAAGTTTGCCAGCGTTTTGCAAATCTAACGCGTTTCGTTGAAAATTTAATTTGTGGAATTTGTTAACGCCTTGAAAGTTTGTCGGGGACTGCATTGTGAACGCAGCCTTCACGCAAGTGTTTTCTGAAGTGTGTGCTTTGCCTGCATGCATATAAAGACAGAAACGCATGCCTATATGGTGCATAAAATAAAATAAATTTCGCTTGTCCTGATAATGTTGACTATCTATTGAGTGCTGTTGATCGTAGTGGCGTAGCCAGGAACTTTTGAGGGGGTGAGGGGGGAGGGAAGTTGAGGTGAATGAGATGTTTATGACTTGGGGTGCGGGGGGGGGTGGATGTTGTCAAAATTTGTGTGCATATTCTAGGGCCCGCCGGATTTGGGGAGGGGAAGGGGGCGAAGCCCAATAAGCCCGCCCCCCCCCCCCCCCTTCCCCCTTGGCTTCGCCACTGGTTGATACCATATGGGGAGCATCCTACATTCACAGGCTGCCATAAGCCTGTGCATAGCAACTGAGCTCGTGCCACAATGGCAAGATAGTTGCTGACATTCTTCACGTTACGTAGCAGTTCTTTCTGTAGCATATGCTCGCTTTTCCTTCACACATCTACTCTTCCTCAGCTTGTTGTTTATGCTTGATGGTGATAAGTCAACAGTGCGTATTTACTCTGCATCGCAGGCAAATTTAAACAAATCCAGTTAAAGGGGTCATGAAACGATTTTCCTACTTCTTCCTCTTTAGCTTTAATCCTCAACTCAAATGCGAATTTTGAAATCACGCCGCCGTGACATTCTTCGGCACCGGTGCGATGACTCCTAGCTTCCACCGTGCTTTTTATGCACACCATATAACTTGTCATTCCCCAGTGACGATAAGTTCCGTCAGGGCACTCATTGGCCACGAACGCGAATCCGAATATTCGTCGACGGATTTATTGTTGACGAGCGCATACGTCCGAGTGACGCAGTTCTCGTGTCCAATGCGTGACCTGGGCTCAGCTGACGTCAGGTTGGAGCCGCTGACGCGCTTTGGGAACCGCGGATGTATCATAGTGAAAAGTCGGAGAGCTTTCGAAAGGAAGAAGGTACGAAATAGTCCGCTATATTTTCAAATGTACGTACCGAAAAGCTGGCTGTTGACTTTCTACCCTCTTTCTTTTGGCCAACTAAACGATATGCGATTAGTAAAGTCCCAATTTAAAATCTTTTATCCCAGCCCAAATTTCGTTTCATGGCCCCTTTAACACTACTCTTTAATTTCAATGAGTTACTGTCACTTTTGAAACGACAATCTATAATTGGTATCATAACCTTTACATTAAACATACATGTGTTGAATGTAGGACAATGGTATCTTTATTGTTTTTCTTGGTCACGGAGGTGACAACCATCCACAAAATTGTACTGGCTAAATTTCTCGTCTACAGTTAATGGCAGGGAATCGAACAGTGTTTCTTAGGACTGTCCGATGACTGACATGCAACTCCAGAAGCTTGGCGTAGAAAGGTAGAATATCTAATTGATACAATAAAATGACATCAGCAGCCCACCCAGATTTTATTGCCTGAATGACAGTAGCTACAAACCGCAAGAAACGGTCAACTGTAGACATACCGCCGAATTCAGAAACCTCACTCAAACTACACTCACACTTGAGGGCTGCTCCACTTCCTCGAGGAAGGCGCGAGGGCAGGCGCTGGCCAATCGCGAGGACGGACCCGCCGTCGCGATTGGCCAGCGCCGGCCCTCGCGCCTTCTTCGAGGAAGTGGAGGGGCCCTTAAGGGGTATTCACACGAGGGAGAAATCCCGGAGATTTCTCCCCGGCACGCGCATCCCACGACGAAAACGTCAGGCTTTGCGATGTGCAAAAGCCTCGCGTTTTCATCTCGTGAGGCGCGCGTGCCGGGGAGAAATCCCCGGAATTTCTCCCTCGTGTGAATACCCCTTTAAAGGGATACTGAACCAAAGAATTTAGTGTCCATAATAAGTGGCGCACGTTCTTTTCACGAGCCAGCAGCCGCCGGTGTGCGCGAGCACACGCAACGAAAATGACGTCAAAGATCTCCATTCGCGCTTAACAGGACAGTGAAATGCATGGGCTTCGGGCCAAAGGAGAATAAAGACAGGCTTTTCATTTCTACAAGTGAAAGCTACGTGCTCGTTAGACCAATTAATCGCATACCTTTTACACCAGAGACCACTGTGTAGATGAAAAACTTGTCTTTATTCTCCTTTGGCCCGAAGCCCATACATTTCACTGTCATCTTAACCGCGAATGGGGGTCTTTGACGTCATTTTTGTTGCGTGTGCTCGCGCACACCGGCGGCTGCTGGCTCGTGGAAAGAACGTGCGCCACTTATTATGGACACTAAATTCTTTGGTTCAGTATCCCTTTAAGTGTGAGTGTAGTTTGAGTGAGGTTTCTGAATTCGGCGGATAGGCACTAAGCGTGCACTAACTTCGAAGCGGTAGAAACCCTGAAGTTTTAAGTACTTACCACCATGTCGTTAATGGCAAAGTGGTGTTTGCGGCAAAGTGTAGGAGGCCTTCAGAACGGTGAGGGTCTCCTTCAGACCGATGGTGACGGTAACGAAGGTTCAGTTAGATTCTGGGTTCCGTCAACGCACCCCACGACGTCGGTGTGCTTGTCGTGGTGGCGACGAAAGCCTTCTTTCGCACATGCCTCAGCTTCCTCGGTCCAGGGTTTTGTCGACCCAGCCGCCTCTTCCCAGCCGGTTGACAGCGACACTCGCGACGGCCGTCACGGCTCTGATCACCATCGACTGGGCATTAGCTATGAGATCATCGGTGCCAACCGCGCCCTTGTAGCTTCCCGTTGCGCAAAATCTCAGTGCGATTCGATTGGTAGCTGCTGCTCGACGGTCATCATCTCTCATCGTCTCCGTCTCTTGGCGCGCAGCTGGTCACACTGCGATCGCATGGTGCTTTTTGACAAGCGGTACTGTCGTCAGAAACAGTCGTCGTACATAGCGAAGGCAACCGGGTGCACGCAGAAAACCCGTCATTGTACGCGTTGGTCGAGCCATCGTTGAGCGACAAGCATCGCCGCCATTTTCTACGCTCTAGAATCCTGCCCAAAGCACACATAGTGAATCGGCTTGGCAAAACACAAAACGGATACTAATATATGCCAAATCAAACAATCAAAACAGACAACAAGAACGAACCATAGAGATATGGAATGAAGAACACGCACTGGATTAGTAACAAACTGTGCATTAGTAACAAACAGCGTTTCCGTCATCTGAATGATATTAAAGCTTGAATAAACCCTACGCACTTTTTAATTGTTCTTTAAGAGCGCAGCTCTTTGTCGCCCGTTTGCGGGTTAAGCAGTGTCGGCATAATCGCGAGTTGCATTATGGGATGTATGCCGTCACACGTGACGTCACACATCCCATGGGGTCACACATGAGGGTTACCAGAGGGTAACCTCGTGGGGGTTACCCTTTCGAGGGTAACCCTCACGAGTGTTATCTTCATGAGGGTAACCCTCATGATGATGTATCTTGTGCGGGACAAGCTGTTCCGCACATCTTTGTGCAACTATATCAACTCTGTAATAAACCTTAAATTCGAAACTTCACAAAAGAGAAGTGCGAATATTTTTTTTTTCACCTTAATTCTTAGGCTTTATTTCTAGCTCCTATATCTCAAACTTATTAAATGAACGCGACCGATTATTTTCTTTGACTGCAGTTTTTTATGACACTTACCCTACTGTGTCTGTTTTAGTAGTCACGCACATTTGTGACGCTGTTTCGTTAGCAAACTTTTTAACAGCTTTGATGCACGTTGCGGTAGCACTTGACCCAGTTTCCACGTTTTCCTTAAAGGAGCGCTTCGTGACGTAAATAGGCGTCTTTTCGTCAAGCTCTCGTACAAGCTGCAAGGAACCAGAAAAGGGGCATAATTAAAAAAAAATCACTCTACTAGATCACATTGGAAAGGATGCCCCAATACAATAATTTTTCACCCCAGTAATGTGAGCGGCTTGTACAGATCGGTGAGCACCTTCCGTTCTATACAATTCCGAAGTTACAAATACCGTAGGAACTAGAACATTGCTTTAAGCAAAACTTCCGCGAGGGCCGAAGAGATCCATCCCACCTTATACAAATCGCAAAAATCGGTTTCTGCACGTATCACGCTGCGATTTACTGCAGAGGTGCGACTAGGTGATGGATGTATGGAGTCAAAATATAATCGGAAGCACTTATCCCATTTAAAAAGGAAAAAAAAAGAACCTGTTTAGGAAATCTACGGCAGGATTTCGTTGAGATTGCAGCCGTGCGCGGAATGCTGCCGAGAGATGCCGGGAGCATTGTTGGCGCGGGCGCGCCGGCGCCGAGATTTGCAGACTATCTTTCGAAAGCTTTGACTACGCTTCCTTCAGCGCGGTGTGATTATTTCTAATGTACGTTTTTCAATGTGAGATATCTTTTTTTAAATAAACTAAATGTAAAAAAAGGTTATCGAATCCCTCAGGACCCCCCATTTCTTCACAACTTCTCAATTTCTAAGTGAGAGCTAAAATGAATAAAAATATTATGTCTTTCTACCTTGAAACTAAACATTCGAGGAAAATATCTCTGGTTGGGTTGGATTTCGACAACACCAGCATTATCGACGCACAAACTAACAACCGACATATGCTTTTCATCGAGTCCTGGCTCATTCAAAAGAAGCCAGGCAACATAAATAGGGGCCTTTGTGCTTTGCCAACAGTGTATGTAAAAAAACAGTTAGAGCGCAAGCGAGCTGGTGTAAGTTTACCATTTTGTTAGACCACCTGAGACTGGGTGGTAGAAACACAACGACGTCTCAAAAACGTCGTCGTGTTTCTACAACCCAGTCTCAGGTGGTCTAACAATATGGTAAAAATAGTGTATGTGAACGGGCTTCGCCATATTCGTGAAAGAAGAAGATCGAGAAATGCGCCACATCCCTGAGAGAAGAAAAACAAGACGGAAAAACGCCGCTCCTCAATGACCACAGTCGCCCCTGACGAAGAACCAAGTCGGTTCGAAACGTAGGGCTAGTACGTACATGTTTAGGAATGGGTTGGTTGCCATATTTTAATTATAGTCTTTCTACCTGCAATACCAAATGGTATAACAGGTGTAAACTGATTAGAAATAAATAAATAAGGTCTACTATGACCAAAGTGAAATTTTAGATTTAAAAGGCGACCACCCCCCCCCCCCCCAACCCCACTTTCTTTTGCGGAAATGATCGGACCGGCGCCGCATCCTGGATGGATGGATGGATGGATGAGGCTGAACCCTATAAATCGGGCGGTGACTTGCGCCACCTAGCCAGTGCTTTCTTTTTTTCTTAGCATTTAATTAACATAGAGTTATATATCTAAAGATTTTTTTCTTAATAGCTATATACGATTACACCTGTACGATGGAGGTGCCTCTATGCAACCGGACACCCTAGGCCGAGGTCACACTACGTATACATAATACAAAAAAAACTGTCTGCATAGAGATTCGAACGCGAGTCACCGTGAGATCCGTGCTTCAAACGCCGCATGCCAATGACTTCAAGGAGGAAATTGGGCAAGCGGCATTAGAACCACGGATATTGCGGTGACTCGTGTTTGCAGACTGTCCTCCGTATGATGTATGAGCAGCGTGACCCCGGCTGTAAAGCATCAAGGGCTCGGCCGCCACCTCCTCCTCTCCACAAGCTCCACACACCGTATCTAGTTCCTGATATCAAGATCTATGCGAGTACGTCTTAGTCCAGAACACTCCCGTCATCGCCCCACACAACAAGCAGCTCCCCCTACAATTATCGAAGATGGGCTTCTTGGTAATGTCCTTCTTAAACGATCTGTTAAATTTCCAAGGCTGATTTAGTCTGCCATGCCTGCTTCCCATACTTCCCTCTCAGTTTCTGTAACTCTCTTCTTAACCTTTATTTTCCCCTCCACCTCCCTGCTATTGCCCATATATTTAGATTTCAGTTTTCTAGTCCGCACTCTCCAGTTTGTGTCCACACTTCTCGTGTGTAAATAGCTAAGAACTCACCGTGCCCATCGTTCTGCATCTATCACTCTTAGCCTATACTAAAATTCTATCTTACTGCTAGCCTCCCTGCCCTCGAACGAGGATCATCAAATATCAACCTGTACATCTTGGTTTCGTATTTTACCATGTGCTACCAGAGCCAATCTACCTACTGCACGTAGCTTTGTTTCTACTCTTGTCTGGACGTCCAGTTTTATGCCCAAAACTGCATTTTCAAAAGTCAGGCTCGGAACCATAACTCCTTTTCAGAAGTCCTACATTATCTCATACATGTTGTTGTTCAACAGTGCTCTATTTTTTATTACAGTTGCACTTCTTTTGCCCTTACCAGTTACACATTTTGGATGTTCATTGAGGCATTCTATAGCCTTATTAATCCATACTCCTAGATATTTGTATTTATCAACTTGTTGTACCTCTAATACATGAATATTTAGCTCTTTAATTCCGTCATCATTGAATACCATGACGTCTGACTTATCACTACTGAATTCCAGGCCTAACGTGCGGACCTCTACGCCACAAATATTCACTAAGGACCGAAGTTATATGTTGCTATTGACCATTGACCATACATCAGACCTGGTAATGACTGTTTGATCTTTGACCCTGCATGTCGTATGAAAGGTCGAACCCAAGATTGCCTTTTTCCAACGTTTCCTTTAATTCTTGGAGATACGACATGAACAACAATGGCGACAAAGGGCACCTTTTTTCTAAGCCCTCGTTTTATTTCTATTCAATTTCTTCTCTTTCCTTCCAGGGTTATTAGTAACATGTTGTCTTCGTAATTATCCCTTAAAAATTTCAATATTACGTCGTCCACATTTATCTTCCTCATTATGTTCCTGAAATTGCCTTGAATGACAATGTCATAGGACCCCTTACGGGGCTTATGACAATGTCATAAAAAATGTCATTACCCATTACGTGGCTATGGCAATGTCATAAGCCTCCTCTCGTGCCCTACATTGCGCCATCTGTTGGCAGCGTATGTATGTAGCCACCCCCTTATGGCATCGTCTGCGAAATGGTGCCGTAGATTGCCCGAAAAAGGCTAATTATGTTTGATTTGTGAACGATGTAAGTATATTCGCCTTTATTTTCACTCCATACTTCCAACACCTGGCCCGACCTTTGTAGTAAATCGCAGTGCGCTACGTTGAGAAACCAATTTTTTGCGGTACTTTTTAAGTGGGTTAAATCCCTTCGGCCCTCGCGGTATGCGGAGCGCAAGTCGTCTGCGTCTTTTGCAGGGGTTGTGTTGACGACAGAAGGCTGAGCTCTGATTGTTTCTCATTAAAGAATAGTGGATAGGCCTCAAGGCAGTTTGCGTTGAGGTCTACCCACTATCTTCAATCAGAGCCAATTAGAGCCCGGCGTTCTGACGTCAAAACAACCCCTGCAAAAGACGCAGACGAACTTGCGCTCCTCATAGAAGAACCAACTTTATTTAGCTGTTAGAGAAGACAATATACATGTTAACTAAAGTAGAAAATATGTTGTGTCAAGTGACTTGTAGCAACCAGAGGCAAAATAAAAACAAAGAAAGAAAAATATTCCAAAGATGGGCTAACAGCTTACACCAGCCTAATATGACCAACTGAAGGACACTCGTGGAATATGTTTACCTTAAGAAAGTAGCGCCAAGAAAAAGGGGATATATTTTTTAGCTTGTGTCATTTTAGCCTTATTTAAGACGTGACTGACAGAAAGAGGTCTATTCAACCTCGGCACGGTTGCTGGAGTTCACGCTTCTCAGCATGTTGCAGACTCGTTAAGCTTCCATATTGTTTTTAGAAGTCCCCCTCGAGAAGGGCTTCATTGATGTTTTATATTGTCACGAATGACAGACGATGAAGCAGGAGAGAACAGAACTCAAGATTTATTGGAGCCGAACTTGTGCAAAGAACGAAAAAGAAGACACGTAGAGAAAGTAAAGTCCCTAGATAAAAGCTTCCTACAAGTAGCGACATTCATTGAAGAGCCAACTGCGTGACGGTACAGGTTCTAGGAAGGGAAGCGAATGGCGGCGCACAGTAGAGGTACAGTGCCTTGAAGTTGGGCAGTGGGATACCGCACTACGTCCCCCGTGTGTTGCGCTGAAGCGGCCGATGTGGATAACGCCGGAGGCACCAGCAGTAGATTACTCCTGAAACTTCTCCCGCCCGCAGCCCGCGATTGGTAAGAGCCGCCTAGCCGACTGGTCTAGTCTGGCCAATGCGCGCTGGAAAGTTTCAGGAGGAAACGCTTACAGCGCCACCACCGCGTCGACATCAAACGCGTCAGGCCGAGCCTTCCCGGGAAGCCCACTACAACTCCCTCGGACACTGTAGTAAAGATTTGAACTGGATGCCGCCATTTTTTTTCCAGCGGAATGTGCTTTGTCATTTATATTAGTTGTCGTTACTTGTAAAAGAAGTATCAAGAGACTTTACGTGAAAGCAGCAGCGAGCGTCGACGGCGGCAGCAGCAGGTGGCGATGCGTCGGCGTAACAGCTGGCTATCACGACAGAGAATCAGCGAATGAATCGGCAATACGACGCACGCCTCTTTATCTACTCTGCTCATCATCTCGAATATTCGATTCCGGAAAGCACGTGGCGTCCATCGCGCTGTCGGTTCTTCAAGTTCGAGGTTCAAAGTGATGGGTAGCATCAAGAAGAGGGAAGTGGTGACGAAGGAGAACGTGCGGCTTTTGCATTTCTTTGTTTGACTACTAACTGACCGCTGGACTAATGATTTTTTAATCCTAAACGGTGACGTAAAAAAGAGGGGTCTTTCCTTCTTTCCTCTTTCCTTCTTTCCTCTTGGAGAAAATCGAGGAGAGTGGAGATAAAGCTTCCTTCTTCCTGCTTGTTTGTCGGCCTTTAAAATGAAACCCCACCTTTGGTTTGTGCGATTGTGAACCAACAGATGGCGATGGGGTCGCCTTTCAGACCTTTACATCAGCGCAATAAATAGTGTGTGTTGGCGCTTGGATACACTGCGGCATTTTTTTATATACCGAAATCTCTGGTCGTCCCCGGTCCTTCACTTGTTTCTCTGTGCGCGTGCTTTCTGTGGAACGCGCCTCGGCTGCACCAGTTCTCACGTAAAGGGTACAGCTACCTACCCTTTGAGCTCGCATCTCCAGCAAATGTGGTCACAACAAAACGTGCAAATCGTGCAAAACGTGCAAAACCACCGACGCTTCGAAAAGTATAAAATTTTTTGTGTGGAATTAGCACATCGGGAATTTTTGAGCTCGGTTCCACATATCTCACTCTGGTCAGGTTTGTATGACGGGTCGGCCAACATATGGGTCATCTGCTTGGCTTTTATGGATTTCCAGAAACACGTGATGACTTGACGTGGATTTCCGAAATTCGAGTTATAAATATCACAAGAATTGAAACAAACTATTTCATTGTGGTCAGGTGTCTAATTTTAGGTCACTGGTGTGTTTATTTTGACGAAAACCATGAAACTGGAAAACGCAAGAAATTGCCCCCAGCTGTAAATATTAAGTTTGGCAAACCCAAAGTAAGACTGGGTCTGAAATTTTATGCCTGCGGCCTACAGCATGACTCAAGTAATTCTAAGGTTAAAAAGTGGATCTCAACATTCAATAATCTAAAACATATTTTGAGTATTGAGTGCAGTGATAAATAAAATGACTGGCCTGTCAAGGATACTTGTTTTGTGGTTAGCTTTTCCACAGATTTTAAGCAATTTAGCAGTCTTAATTTTATGATTTTCGCAGGCTTACTAGTGGTGTGTGAAGGATTAAAAATATGCAAAAGTTGGAATGCGTCGTTGTATAAAATATGGTGCAAGTCTGCACATCTCACGCTGATGAACACTAAAACAGCGCTGCGTTTTACACTAGCCTTGAGCGAATCAAAAGGTCAGTGTGCATAAAAAGCTAAAACTTGTACAGGTAGTGGTCAGGCTCTAATGTATAAATTTTCATAGCACCTTATTACCTGCAGGCTTGGTCAAAGCTGTCCTGTGATTACTTGCAAGAGAACAAGAAAAGGTATCCTGACTTTCTGTTGATCAAAAAAATTCTCCACCTGCTGACAGCAACAAATTTACACTGCGCAGAGAATAAATGTTCACTGGCTGCCAAGAGTTTGCGACAACTTTCTGACAGAGAGATTTTGCCACGTAATTTCATACCCTCATAATTTGCAGTATTTTGTTGCATTTTGTTTTACAAACAACAACGTTTATTTACGCGAGGGACCAAATGTGAAGTTGTGGATATTCTGTTTTGACTGTGGCACACACGGCCAGTAAAATTGATTTTGTTTTTGCTATTCGCAAAATAGCTTGCCTCCCGGCGTTACTTAGGTCTTTAATAGACCCTTTCTGAGATTCAGTGCCATCTAGGGGCTTCAATATTAGTCTAAATATTTTATACTAATGAAAGTTGAAAACAGTACCTTTTTGTTAACGGCATATGTGCGAAAGGTACGGTGTTTCTCACTTTACAGTTATTTCTCTATTTGTTTCAGTTTCGATTGTGTCAAGAGACTACCACTCTGTACAAGGCGCTTAGTGGAGTACAATTATAAATAAAATTTACCCCATTTTATTGTAATGCGCTGCCTGGGGCGTGCCTAAAGGCCGGTTCGGACACTTGCGCTTGAGTGCGTTTGACTGCGTTGCGTCGAGTACCGAAAGCGAGTCATCGACACATCTGTGCTTCGTACGAAGCGTGGAATCCTATTCAAGGAATCGTCTTGGCACGTGATATAAGCAGCAGGGATGTCCCGGTTTCTCGCAGCCGCAACGCAGACAAACGCAGTCAAACGCAACTGTCTGAACCAGGCTTAAGCCGAGCACTCCAAGGATTTACATGACACCCTCAAATGCAGAACGCGTAGAAGCTTTTAAGTCTCATCACGGTGACACCAAGAAACAATACAGGAAACTAACGTCCGGAATGTTCAGGCTCCGTATCGGTATCTGTCTTTTATTTCTTCCATCCCCAGCCATCAAAAGACCGCTATTAGCATGAATAAATGATAAAAACTTAGGTGATGATAGTTATCGAAGCGGCCAGACTGAATTTCTGAAAGGTCTATTCATGTCGCACACGAATGATCACGAGCTGAATCCCAGTGAGACCGTAAACTAAACCAATAATGATAAACACGCGTGTAGTCACGTGAAAAGTAGGGCACTTCACATATGTAGAAGACAAACTTTCGTTCACCAGAAGTGCGAGCGAAGCGGAACCTACAAGCGCGAGCATGCTGCCGTGGACTGCTCTTTCAGTGAACCTGCATACGTGCTTGGTAGAACCGTTCAGAGCGCGGAGCTCGTTTTTATATATTTTCCTATGCCCAAACCTGCAATGAGTTAGATGCGAAATGATGTCGCATTTAAACTACAATTGTAATAACTGCTCTAATTTCCTCTTCTATTAAATTAAGAGCGCCTACATTTAATTTTCTTTGTGTGAAGGTGCCATTATTTAGTTTTAAAATATTATCCCAGAAGTCCGGCAACTATATTCTGTTCCATCATAAGTAAGGGAAGGCACGATCAAACATGTCAAGGCAAAAACGAAACGCGAACACGAAATCAACATTAAAAACGCAAAGTCACGGCGCATTCAAAATCAGTCGTTGCAGTTGTTTAGTCAGTAGGAGTTTTGTACCGCGGCATTGTAGCCGTATGGCTGCGTGGTGCAGTACTTTCGAGGGAGCACCGCAGGTCTCCCTTTTGTTATACTGTAACTTCGTTGCAGACTTGGACGTAGTTCAACTACTCTACTCAAACTACTGTAGTTTAGCTACTTTTCCGAGTAATTTGGTAACTTTCAATTCCAACTTTATTTGGGTAATTAGGAGTGTAATTTAACTACGTTTTATAGCGCAGCTCTTAGGCGCCCGTTTCGCCTTGAGCGGCGTCGGCGTCGGCGTAACTGCGACCCCCCTTCCCCCAAGGACCTCGGGAGGACTTCGGGTTCCTTCGGGAGGACCTCAGGAGGACCCCGGGTTCCATCGGGAGGACCTCGGAGGACCTCGGGTACCTTCGGTGACCTCGGGGAGGGGGGATCACGTGACGCCCCCCTCCCCGAGGGGGGCGTCAAGAGCTGCGTTCTAATTCGGTGTTGCACGGAGTTGTAAACGGCTTTCACTTTTTCAGGTAACTTCTACTCAAATTACTAACTACTTTCGAAATCTAGTACTAATTTTTCTCATCACAAAAGTTTGAGCGCAGAAATAAATAAGACTCCTGCAGATGAAGTGGCATTCCCGAACAAGGGGCCCCCTCACATTCCGTTCCCGCACCCTTATACTCGGTAGCCGTAGAAAGTGCATCACAGGCGTCCTTGGGCCAAGGTGGCGACGAACAGCCAAAACATAACATCGGCGCGCACGAACGCAGGCAGAGATGCTTAACGAATCTAGGTCGGATATTGACCAAGCCCGGTAATGCACGCAGGCGCCTGGCCTCCGGCTGCAACCGTGAAAGATGGAGACACTCCGAGGGTTGTTATTTTCATGTTGCCTGCCTTTAGCGAGTTCGGACTCAAGCGGTGGGTTCCACGGGAAGTGACCCTGGAATGACCTCGCAGCTGGGCGTCTGTTCCCATGGTCGCCTCGTTGTCAGCGCATAATACTTTACCGAGCCGTACTCCCCCGCGCATAAACGTAGACATAGATAATCCGTTCATGGGAGCACGTTCCCACTTCCAGCTGCAACTGTACGAGCGACGATGCTTGTTCACGTAATCCTTCCCGTCCTTCCTAAATTACAGGCAAGGGAGACCTCCCCTCTGTTGAAAACGATTTACTTGTCAGGCGTGTCAGGCGCATCAGGATACCGTAGTCGCCGGCGAGGACTGCGAGACACCCTTGGGAGATCCTTTTGTTAAAGCCGGCATCAGGGTTGAAGTATACTTCGTTTCATCTTCTGTTAAACCAAAACATTTTTTGTTCTTTTCAGTAGCGTAGCACTAGCATTGCAACGGGACGCGCAGTCGTCCGGATGATCACATCATCGTGGAGCGAGACTTGATCCCTTGACGGTCAGGTGCACTCGCTCAGCGTACTCTCCGAACGGCGTGGGAATAAAGAGGAGCCAGTCATAACAATCTCAACTTGTCGAAGAAAAAAGAAAAAAGAGGAGAGTTTGTTATAAAAGACCCTCTAGCCGAGGGCAAACCTCACATGTTTCGTCATGGACACCGAAGATGCTAACACTCGCTCACCCGTTCCTGCACAGCCTGTTTCTGAAATTCAACGCAACCTTTCCATCCAGCACGACGGTGGAGCGTCTTTTTAGCTGGGCTGGGGATGTCTTTCGGAGGAAAAGGGGAAAACTCCCCGATACGAAATTTCAAAGTCAATTGCTTTTGCGAGCGAATAAACTATTTTGGTGAAAAGACAAGTCATAAAAGTTCTGCATTGATTTTAGGCTGGCAGGGTATTACCACAAGAATATAAAATTTTGCTACCACAAAAATATAAAAAGTAACTTCGAAAGTAGCTTCAAAAGTAACTCGCAACTTTTTTTACAGTAGTTAGCAGTTTACTCAATTACTATTACAAATGCGTAATTTCTGCTCTACTCCAATTACTTTTGGCGTCTATACTCAGTAACTTAACTGCCTTTTTTAAGTAATTTGTACATGTCTGCTTCGTTGTCTCAGACTTGGATAGACTAATGCGCAACGCTTACAGGACACCATTCGCAACTTCCAGCGTTAGGGGCATACTGCGGTGTGGCAATCCCGCTCTTTAGATATTAGATGATCTGCTTCATAAAAATCACTGCGAGAAGCCGGCAGCACCCGGCCAAAACCGTGCTTGGTGAACCCGGCGTCGTCGCATTCAGGGGTCGTTCGTGAAACACGCGAAGAGCAATGACCGACTGGGGAGAGGGAAGGAAGCCTGCTCCGTGTTGGGCTGTTTCCTCAATACGAGAGCCTACGTCACAATACAGGCACCTACGCCACACTAGGGGCACCCAGAAAACTTCAAAATATTATACTTTTGAATAGTGAAACGAAACAGCTAAAAACGTGAGAAGCAGGAGCGGGAATCTCTACGTGTTTCAGTGCACGTAAGCGAAATGCGTGTCTGTAAACAACACCGTTAACGCTACAGCGTTAAAGAGCGCATGTCGCAGAAAAGCCGGCATTGGTGGCACGACGAGAAAATCACGGATGCAAAAACGCTGATTGGTTAATAGGGTCATGACGTCACAGCTACATGACCTTGAATGGGAATTTCGAAAAGCCACAACGCTTAAGGGAAACGTGACGTCCCACGAGGAATGAATGTGATGAACAAACATGACATGTAATCCAAATTAGAGGTCGCCGCATATATCAAATGATTTCCCTTTAGAAAGTAATTCATTTGCGTTAAAGAAAACTTGAAGAATATTAGGCGAGATTCGAATCCACGACTCTTCGGTTGCGAGCCAGACACGCTACTGACTAGGCCACGGTGTCCGCCGCACTTGCTTCCCACTGGCCGGAAGGGCATGAAAAGCGAATGAGAAGGCGATGTGAATGGGGCCCACGCTATCGCGTTTCACTCTTAAAGGCGAGGGTTAATCGTACTTTAAGATTGTTCGGCAACCTTCACTGTTAATGTTTTTTACTGGTTCTCCACCTTATGTATGTTCTTCATTGAACTGACTTTGAGGATAATTAAAATAAACTGAATTGCATTGAGAGTTAAGAACTGTTGCCATGGGTCGTTAACGCAATTTATTAGACAAACTTAGGGAACGAGAATAACCTGAGAATGTTTTTTCTTCCCTCCCTTTTTTGTTCTTGTTGTGAAACGTTCTAATGGACCACACAAAGAGTTTTACATTGACGGCAAAGGCTCAACTCGCCATTACAAAAACTATCATCATTATTTGTAACTTTAAACTAGATCAGTTGATTCCTTTTATACGGTATTTTAACCAATCAAATGTACCACCTAGACTCGTATACGTTGTGAATTACAGCGTCGTGCCATGCTAAAATGAGTTTTGTCATTTCTTCGAAGTCAGAATATTTAGTTGCACTCACCGGTATATAAATTTTTATTACCATTGCCTATATTCAATATTTGTTTAAACAACCCGTAGTGCCTTATAGATGCCATTACAGCAATGCGGGGGTGCAGTACTTAATACAATGATCCGTGGTCTCGTGCCACATCACTACCGTTAGCACTAGGTTTTGTTCCCCACTTGTCAGTACAAAAGAAAAAGAGCATTTAAAAGTGTTTTTTTTTTCCCTTGCGGCCCGAGGAATCTAAAACTATTATCTTTTTGTGAGGCAAGGCACTGCAGCGAATACAAATACGATGAAGCACACAGATTTTTTTTTATCGTAATATAAGTTAAACGCTTAAGTCGAAGGCTCCTACGGCATTAGTTCAAGAAAGAGTAGCCCAGTCCTTTTTTTAAATTTTGAATGTGCTCCGGAGGCGACCGTAGCTTTCCAGGACTGAACGAACAGTAACACACTGAATGCGTAGAAGCGCATCGATCAGAAAGAGGTAACCCTAATCCCACACAGGGACAGCCTATTGTAATACTGGTCTGGTATGTGCATGAAATGCTCCCTAGTCGCATATATTAGGTTTTTCTCTAACACCGTTCATGCGCCTTTCTCAGTGAATACATTCATCTCCCGAATATTTAATATAATTTATCCTTTAATAGCAAAGTTAATACTCAACCGTTGAGAGAGTACTACAGATATGCTAATTTCTTATTGTTTATTTGCGAACCGTATGGGGACATATTAAATGAGGTTCAGTTATACGCAACTGTTCCTATACCATGTTTCAATGCGTTTGATGTCCCCACCAAGCTCTGCGCAATCGTTTCATCAGGCGCTGTAGTGTGCGATAGACAACCACCAGCAAACATACTTTTTAGACTCAATTAAACATGATATATTGATGGATGTCATTGTTTTCTTAAAATATTTAAATACATTGTATTGTACAATACTTTTTTTTTCGAACTGTTGCTCACGTTACCTGCCTTCACTTTGATGGTTGCTCTAGGAGTTATTTATTCTATAGTCAGTGACAGGCTCAGTGTTCGGAAGACACTGCTCCTGTCCCTTTCCACTTCAGCAAAGCCAAGGCTGGAGAGGAGGTCACCTCCTGCCCAGCGTTCGCTTGACAAAAGTGGAAAGGGGAGGGAGGAGTTTCTCCCGAATCCTTAACCTGTCTCCGACTATACTACTCCAACCATAAAAAAGAACATAAATTCGTACATTTTTTACGCGTACATTTCACGGTTCAGCGCAATAAAGCTTACTGTTTTGTCTAATTATTTTTTTTGTGCATGCTAAATATTTGCTTTTTTGGAAGTCAAACTTTAGTTTAATATAGAGTTTAAAGGGATGCCTTATTTTTTATATACTGGTAATTCACTAAGTCCTTCTAGTCTAGAATGCACTGACATAAATACGCATAGCGGAAATTTAAAAAAAATAGGGCCAGGGACACACAGTCAAATGGCAACAAAAATATACAATTAGCGTAAAAATAAAACATATATAATTCTACACAAACTATCGTTGTTGACTGCTTCGTACGATGGACGCGGTGTGACATAAAAGAATAAACTCTGAAGGGGAAAGTAATAACAGTTTTAAGAGAAAGCACATAAAAGAATGCACCCTGATTTTAATGTTCTAGGGGAATGGATTATTTATAAATGTTAACCTATTCGAGTCATAGCTTTAGATGAATATCTAAGGAGTATTCACTTCTCTATCTTACCACATGACTTGACGAACCCTGAGAGCACCTGAGATCCCTTAATCAACAGACGTAATTTGCTCGAAACATTGGTGATGCTGCAGGTACACATAATTAAGGGCTCTGGTGCGTGTATTAATAATGGCCACTACGTTAAAACAGCTTAAAACAAACACCTTCATAGGATGCACATGACTGTAAACCTCAGACTGGGGTAGCAAAAGGAAAACGCAAAGGAAGCCAGAAAAACAACATGCAACGTCTAGAGACGTTGCCTGTCATTTTTCTGTCTTCCTTTGCGTTTTCCTTGTCCTACCCGAGTCTGAGGTTTATAATCATGTTCAACTTCTTCTTTTACCTTATCTTGCTTGTCAGATGTCGGTATGTGTTCTATGTTTGTTTGTGAGTTCTTTTTTTGGGATAGCTATGTTTTCTCTGTGCTTATACTTTTTATCTTGTCAGCATTTGCTGTGTACCACACAAAAGGCCCTGTGCTGTTTGTGGGCACATAAAATAAAGACTATTATTATTATTATTATTATTATTATTATTATTATTATTACACCAGCTCGCCTGCACTCTAACTATTTTTTTGTTAATCGTTCCTTCATAGGCACCACTGAAGCGGCAAAATATTTTAAATAAATCGTTCCTGTAGAACGGCGATATTTCGCTGAGGATATAAGACATGCGACATGCACCAAACATAAAATGTTGAACGAACATTCTCTTCTTGCTGTTTAAATGTATATCTTCATATAATTTCAAAAAAAGAATACAACAGTGAGTCAACAAATAAAACTAATCACTGGCTTTTAACTTAGCAAGTCTTCTCTCTGTTAAAATGTTAAATATGTGTGGTTGGTTACAAAGATAACGTCTCGGAAACCCATAAAAGTTTAGGTTCATAAAAACTATACCGTAAAGTGCCCGTCTGTTAGTACGTTGGTATCGCCAGTACTTAGTGTCGGCGAAGGTATATGCATAGAAAGAGTACGAAAAACTGCTACAAAGCCGAAGTTGTTTTCTGCGTGTTCTTTAAAGTTGGTGTCTTGAGTTTCCTGGAAGTCTAGCTTCTGGTCGTTGCACTTTTATTCGACCAATCAATTCCACGTCACCGCACAAAAGAAGTTGTGTTGTTTTTGATATTCTTCCAAATTATCTATTTATATAAGCACTGCTTTTCTATGCATAAAACATAAGGATGAGTTCGTTGTTTTTTGCGCTTCCTGAGTCAAGTTTTAAGATGTTGATATCTTTAGAGCTCAAAGACGAATTCCGTGTAAATGTCAGTTTCACCTGTGAGTATTGCGGGGCACTGAGAGGAATTTTCGAGAACAAGTGCGCATACGAAACAACAATACGGCATTTGAAAACAATGATTCAAAATCAAACTCAAATTCTTTTTTTTTCCAACATTGTAAAGGGAGGAAGGGGGGGGGGGGAGAAAATAAAATGAAGAGGGAACAGAGAAGAAAAACGATCTGCTGCTCCTTAGGAAATTGGACGTTAAGGTTCTAAATATATCCCTACAATCTGACCTCTACTCAGTGTGTTGTTTAATTTTTGTTACATCACTTGTCATCACTGCACCCACTCGCTCTCGGTTCCGGGGGGGGGGGGGTGCTAATACTTGGAAAAGGCGGGTGCACTCTACATCTGTCGAACCAACAACCAACATAGTCTTGTTCACAGTCATATTGAGCATATCAAGATAATTCTTGCGATGTTCCAAACTGGCTTATTAGACCAAATTAATTAAATTTTTTCATATTAATTGGTGCGCAAACCATTTAATAGAAAAAGTTGCAGAGCGTTTTAACAAACATTCCATTATGTCGTTTGCATCAAGGTGGCCATATGTTCTGTGTTTTTTGTTTTAGCTCTAAAGGAAGCGCGCGAGATTGCAGCAAGTCTCACGTGGCTACCCGCGAGAAACGGTGATGTTAACGCTCTTAGACACGTGGCATTTCTTTTTTGTTCTCGTGCGCTTTCTTCAAAGTTAACAAAAATTACACATACACAAAGGGTACCTTCATTGAAACGACACGATGTGACATTTCTCAACAAGTCTAAGACCTTCTGTATTTCAGGGTTTGGGAACCAATTAATATTTAAAACGTTAGCTGGGTAATGTGTGTTAATTAACCAGTTTGGCACATCATACAAATATTGACTTGCTCAATAGGATTATGATCAACACTGCGAAGGTTCGACACATGTAACGTGGCCCAGCTTTTCCTTAAATTCTTGGCACAAGTTCGCTGAAACACCCTGCATTTTGAGGTAGTAAACTTCTCCTAACAGAAAAAAATAGTTATCTTATAAAAAGGAGTCTGGAGGACTAGGAAATACGTGATGCTCGTCGCATTTCGTCAGCTATATCGTTATCAACTCGCTCCGCGAGTTGTGCGAAGGTTTGCCATTACTCTGTTATTTCTATTCTTGCTCAAAACGTCTCAATTTAATTCTGATATACAAATGAACACATGTAGCATATGTTTCCACAATAGGAAAGTCAACACACCCATAATTCATAAGGTGAGGATAGTACCAGCCTTATCGATATATACTTCAGACCAGCATTTACAGCTTTTGAGCAAAAACGAATTACTTCTCTAATGAGTATAGGAAATATGGCTCAATGCACTGTAATAAATTAGTTTCTATAAGAGCTCTAATAGGGTACAGATGCATCACGAGCACAAAACTAAATGTTCTAAGAACCTGAATTGACATTTTCAGTCTGTGCAAATATCTAGTTCGGATATCTCATTGAGTTTTATAATAAAATTTATTCACCATTTAGCTACCTATATTTCTTGCTGTTTATTTAATAAATCATAACTGGGCATATTAAAGATAAGTAGTGAGCAAAGTGTACGGCTTTCAAAACAAGAGGATCATCGTTTTGTGTATAAAGCGCCAACTGATGGCAGTAGAACAATGTGTGTCACAAGGCATTTTCTCGAATACTCACAGTAGATTACGCAACCTTGTCTAAACATTTAGATGCGAGTGAAACAGAGATTTTTAAATACTAGTGAAGTTCTTTAACATCCATTAACACAAAGCCTCGTTTATTCGCTTTTTTTTTTTTATTCGTTGCAATGCTAATTTTGATGGCGTACAACCGTACCTGTAAGTCGAACCCTGTTTTTGCCTACCCAGATATTAAAGAAATATATTCCGTCATTCAAAAGGGTTCCATATTACAATACACAGCGATGTTGCAAATAAATGAGAAATTCTAAATATGGCCGGTAAATAAATCTTCGGTGACTTAACAACTGTGCATAAACTTGCTAAAGATGAACAAAATATACTGGTTTACGATTTTTTTATCTTCATCGCATTACTTCCTCCTACCCGGAGCGAGCCATCAATTGACTTGCTCTGGGTGCACCTGAGCCCCTGTAACAGCGTGACTCCCGTGATAGGAATTTTGTTCCCTGGAGTTTGTCAGAAGTATTAGCATGGTGTAGCCGGTATTCAAATATTAACTGGCTTCTATGAATATTCTCAAATATCTATATTTCACATGGCGGATTCAAAAATGAATAGCATGAAAAAAACCAAAAAACGTTGCAGGCGTTGAAGACAAAAGCTAACCCTGCTTACTACGGAACGCTCCGGTAGCGTAAGAAGTCTGTGAATGTCATTGTTAAATATATAAAGAATATACTGCTTTATAGTATCCCATAAATATTTTCTCTATATTCTTCTTAATATTTGGTTCCACGTGGAGGGAGGTATCTAGATCCTTCCCAACGTTTTCTTCCTCTTGTAACTTCATTTTGAACCGGTGTGCACCTTTGTTTATGAAACCATTTGTAATATGCAAATTCTGAACGGTGTGTGTGGT
The DNA here is from genome assembly GCA_013358835.2 of Ixodes persulcatus. NCBI lineage: Eukaryota > Metazoa > Arthropoda > Arachnida > Ixodida > Ixodidae > Ixodes > Ixodes persulcatus. The sequence continues at coordinate 50,136 of JABSTQ010004538.1, read as the reverse complement.
GCATGTACGATTGTTAGGCTTTCTGTCTGTTCGATTCTACTTGTGCTTCTGCAGCTCTACTAATTTATGTCTTAATTTTGGGACCGTCGATGGCATAGACGCTGGCAGACCAGCGAAATGCACGGCCACAGACATTAAGGTTTCTTGGATCCATGGACGTTCTTCTGCCTGCGCCACGACACGGGGCTTATGGCGCAGCATGCTACGACTGTATCGAGAGCGACGTGTGTATCATCCAGTGTTGGACAAGATACTCAACAAAAGGTATTTAGTATCACTTACTAAATACCTGCTTCATAGAATATTTAGTGTACCACTCAAGTTACTTTTCCTGTAAACTTTCTTCAGTAGAGCATAAGTACTTCGGATTGTAATTCAATTGCTTTCGAATATACTTCCGTATTTCGAAATTTGTGTTGACTTCAGTGACACCAGGATGTTCTAAACAGGTCAAAATTATACATGGTGGTATTTTGAAATAATTGAGCATAAAAGGTAATTGTACTTATAGTCTTAGTGTTGAAAATCACTTCTTATGGTGATTTTATAGTGCTACCTTTTGGCACATCGTTTTACTAAGCACCGTAGTCGCTATGTCCCCAAATTCGCGTTAAAGAAATTTCGGGTACACTACGCCAAAGAATGAGTGAATAACAAGAAGGGTTCACGTAGGGCACTTGCCACGCCTTCCTACTGTAGGATACCCAAACACTCAATTTAGAGATGGCTAAATTAAAAAAAAAACAAGGGCTCAAGGGGACACAGATAAGCGCTGCTGTCTTTCTCGCAGATGTAGATTTCCCTATTTTTTCTCCTTACTAATCTTGATAAGCTCAAGTAGCGTGTTCAGAAAGGCATTGAACTTTGAGAGGACCCTGCATTTCGGGAGTTCATCGTGCTCATCGCTTGTTTTCTGCTTTGTTACACTCTCTTTCCTCGAGAAGGGGCAGGGCTATCGCCATTCCCTCACAGACAGTGTTCCCGAGACTTCCAGACTAGACGAATAAACGGACAATCTTTCCGTTGCAGACAGACACGAGAAAAATAAATATAAATAACCTAGAGTTTTTGTTTTGTGCTCTCTCCTCATTTCTTTTAATTTGTGTTTTGTTGGCATTTTGAGCCTGCATCCTTGATCCTGGTTTGTTTTCTGTTCTGTGTTTTGTCGTTTCCCATTGGCACAGTAAAACAGCGTTTGTTCGTCAAGCACGCTAAGGGCACGTGATCACCGGCGTGAAGGAAGCGCGCTCCATGATTGGCTGCTCCCTCAATACAGGAGCAAACATCTCAATACGGGCACCTACGTCACACTACGGGAAACCAGAAATGTTGAAAGTATTGAACTTTCGATATGTCCATAAGAACACGTAAACACAGATCGGTGACGTCAGAAGTGGAAGCGAGAATTTTTACGTGTTCTGGTGCACGTAGGCAAATTACGTGTCTGTTTTGACGGCGCTTTATTCGGCAAGCTTCATTGCTCGTTTGAATACGAAAGCGTTAACTCTCCCATGGAGCGAACCGACGTCATCAACTTTTGAAGCCGCGCCAAATGACACGTTCCCCTGTCCCAATGCAGCGAAGCCTGTCGTCTGTAGCAAAAATCTGATGGATAGGCTCCCATTGGCTGGCGCGCGTCATAGTTTCAAGGAACGAGGCTCCCATTGGCTCTCGCGCGGCGTAGTTCCCAGGAACGCTACCAGAAAAGCCGTCTTCGTGGCGGCGCAGCGCACGCAGCGGCCCGGCCACCACCGCAGAGCCCGCACGGGCAAACTCTGGAGAGGCTGCACGGCCGTGTTCAGCGTGGCGTGGCCACTTCACGAGAGCGCGCGCTCGGCCGTCAGCCGCCTCGGCACTAGCGAAACGTGGCATATCACGCCTGTACGCCGCAGACGAACTAAAGGGCCATACGCACATTCGAGTTTGAGTGCGTTGCGGAATTGTTGCGGCCAGGCCCGGTCACCTGCGGTACGACGCGCGCCTTCCCGCAACTATATCTCCCCCTTTTGTATTATCTTCATTGCGGTGCCTTGCAGGAAAATTAAACTAAACTGAACTGAACTGACAGTTATGTTACTATGGGTCATTAAGGCAATTCATTAGACAAACTTGGGAAAGGAGAGTAACGCAAGAGGGTTTTTCATACCTGCCCTTCTTGTTTTGGTTGCCAAATGTCCTAATGGCCAACAATAACTTTTTAGGGGCGAAGCTCCTTAGGGGCTAGCCATGTCCGTATGTCCGTCCGCCGTCCGCCGTAGGCCGGCGTCGGGTGCTCGTGCTTCTGCTCGTGAGATCACGTGCTCACGAGCACGTGAGCACATGCTCACGTGCTCGTGTAGGGAAAAAAAAATTGAAAAAAAAAGATGAAAACAAATTTTGAAAAAAGAAAAAGAAGAAAAAAAGAGTAGGGGGCTCTGAGATGCCATCCCATCTGTCTGCTTAAAAAAAGAAAAAGAAGAAAACCACACATTCTCCTACTGCCATGAATGAAAAGGACCGAAAAGCTCGGCATGCAGCGCCTCAGCGTCTACGTAGACAGCAAGCTGCTCCGGAGACCAGGGCGCGAGAAGCTGCTGCACAGCGTCAAAAACGCCAAGCGGACCAGGAGTTGAGAGCTCGGGAAGCGGCGGCAAAGCGTCAACGCCGACAGCAAGCAGCAATACCTATGACCAAAATCAGTATCATCAGCACCACCCGAGCTTCGCCCCAATCAACATCATTCACCACGTGGAGATGCGGTCTTTTTTTTTTACGTTAACACGGCAAAGGCTTAAATCCCAGTCGGGTCGTAGCTTAACTCTCATCTATATATGTAACTTTGAACTAAGCTAAGTTTCATCCTTCTATCCGGTATTTCTACCAATCAAATGCACCAACTATCCTCATACTCAATAAAATCGACACAACTAAAAAAAACGAAGACGAAGTAGAACGGCATGCACAAGACAAGTATACGCCTCGCAAGTGGGCTCATTTTCGTCTTCTGCGCATGAGAAAGGAGGTAGCGGTGGCGTCAGAACGCCGAGCCCTGATTGGCTGATCGCGACACCCCTATCTGAGCGTCGTCTGCTCCTTTGCAACGTCGTCTGCTCGCAACGTCGTCTGCGTCTGTCTTACCTTTCCTGCGACTTTCGGAAGTGCAGGTCTTTACGAGCGAGCTCGACTTCGCCTTTCAGAGAGGGGAGACGAAATAACTCGAGCGGTACGTTGTTTTTGTCGAACAACTAGCAGACCTGCATCAAGGGGGGAAGTCAAGGGACTCGCTGGCGAGGTGTCCCGAGGCGCCGAGGTTTGTCTGCTAAGAAGCGAGAGTGTCCGCAAGTTCCCTCCCAAATACTTTTTCCCTCCTTGCGTGTGCGGCGAGACTCCTCACTCTTAAACGGCGTCGGCGGGTTGGTGCAGTTAACGTCGTCTGCTTTACGTCTCCTAGTCAAAGCGATGGCTGCTTTACCTTTCCTGCGTCTGTCGGAGATTCACCGCTTTTTCACCGGCGAGAGTCGCCGCTGCCTCGGAAAACGAGGCGATGACAAGAGAAAGAGATTGAAGGGTTCACAAGGGTCGCGCGGGCATATTCCATTCAGCACGCCAGCCGGTCGTGGGCAGACGGTCTTGGCCAAGGACCGTCGGAGCACCGCTGCGCCGCTGCTAGGCCTATCTGCCGAGCTCGCTTGGACGGGGTCAGTGGAATCGTGGCCGTTGAAGCATTTCCCGGGTGTTTGTAGATCCAGCGTTCTTGTTCGTCGTGGTTTATTTCAAGTGCTTTTTACTTTTTTTCTTGCTGCTTGTAGTCGTGACGCGTGAGAAGAGCACGTACAAAAATAAACGTTCGTTGGCCGTCGCGACCAAGTAACTGAGCGACGCTGTCGGCCATGCTGAGTTGATCGTCGTAGGATTCCGTCGTAACCTGAGCAAAACTTACGATAATTTCGTTTCGTGAATACGAATTTGTTCTCACGTTTTGTCTTACGCACTCTTTCGGCGTAACATGGTTTTGTGAATCTGGCCTCTGCACTTCCGAAAGTCGCAGGAAAGGTAAGACAGACGCAGACGACGTTGCAAAGGAGCAGACGACGCTCAGATAGGGGGGCCGCGATCAGCCAATCAGGGCACGGCGTTCTGACGTCACCGGTACCCCCTGCGCGAGAAGCAGACGAACTTGCCCTCCGCATTGTGAATTACAGTGTTGCATCTCGCGAAAGTGAGTTTTGTGATTTCTTCGAAGTCGGCTTAATTCGTTTGACTCATCCGGTATATTAATTTTCTCTACCAATTCCTATACTTTTTGTGCATTAGCATTAGTACCCACATGACACGGAAAAGCTGACGGAGTCCGTCTGCGTAAAAAAGAGTGGAAAGGGAAGCGCGCTGCGTAAAGAGGAAGAAGGTAATGGAGGACAAAGGCGAAAGGGAGGCGACGTCACGGGGCCGAAGCCAATGCGCGCGCACGAAACCGGGGAACAGCGATGGCAGGCGTCAGGCACGGATGCCACTGCCCAGCGTGCAAGGCGGGCGAACAATACAGAGAAGCAGAAGCAGCGTCTAGTTCGGCTGGCCGAAATGCGGCACAAGACGCGGAAAGCCGACGCGGGTCTGCGTGCGACAAAGGCTGGGGCGAAGCGGGATCGGCGAGCGCACTTCGCCGGGATAAATCAAAAAAAAAAAGTATTCATTGGTATTTCCTTAGGAAAGGCGTTAGCATGACCCTTGGGGAACACCACCGACGTCCGCTTTTGGGAAACGCTAACACTGACCCCATAACGAGGGCAAAATAGAGGCCGCAAAAATAAACGAAGCAAAAGGGAAAGCCAACAGAGAAAAATGAAGGTTTCAGCGTGAGCGTTTCCCAATGGGGCACGCCGTGTGGCGTATTCCAAAGCTCTTGCTAACGCATTCCCTAAGGATCCACTAATGGATCTTTCTTTAAATATTCTGCTTGGACAACTCGCAGTGCCTTCTAGATCTTATTACATCATTCATGGAGCACAGTGCTAAATAAAATTATCCGTGGTCTCGTGCCAGATCACTTCCGTTAGCAGTAGGTTTTATTACACAATTGTCAGTACAAAACAAATATCTAAAGGCTTTCTTTTTTTAGAGCGCAGCTCTTAGGCGCCCGTTTCCGGCTTCAGCGGCGTCGGCGTCGACGTCGGCGTAACCGCGCGGTGCACTATGGGTAAACGTTCCTGTTAAATTTAGCGGAAAATGTTCCCCGCTAAATTTAGCTGAAAAAATTCCCTGCTAAATTTAGTGGAAAAATGTCCTCACTAAATTTAGCGGAAACTTTCCCCGCTAAATTTAGCGGAAAATATTCCCCGCGAAGTTTAGCCAAATTTTTTCCCCGCCAGAGTTAGCGGCAAAAAGTTTCCCACAAAATTTAGCGGAAAACATTTCCACAATGCATTTATCGGAAAAAATTTCCCCGCTAGATTTAGCGGAGAAATTATTCCGCTAAATGTAGCGGAAACTTTTTCCCGCTAAATTTCGCGGAAACTGTTCGCCTAAATGGGAGACGAGCAGGAGAGCAGTAGGGGCATCGCCCCTCTCCGTACCTTCCCCTCATCCTCCTCAAGAGCTGCGCTCTAATTCGGCGTTACAAAAGATTGTAAACATTTTTTTTTTTTTTTTGACACCACGAATCTTACAAGTATATTTTGTGAGGAGAGGTAATTTGTAGCGAATACAAATGCAATGAACCACAAACTTGTTCTTTTTCATGGTTAACCAAGTTGAACGCTTATGGGGAAGACTCCTCCGGCGTCAATTCAAGAAAGCCCATCCCAGACCTTTTTTTTTTTTTTTTATTTCGGATGTGCTCAGCAGGCCACCGTATTTCTCTAGGACTGAACGAGCAGTAAAGGCACGTTCACACTGGCTACTAGCGACAGTCGTGCGAGCGACTAGCGACATGCGGCAAGCGACCACCTACGTTCACGCTGCGGGCGATCGGCGATTTGCTACCGGCGAGTCGCTTCTCGGAAGCTCTCGGGAGCCGCCGTGATTCAGTGCACCCCGCCACGCTCGGTTTTGCGTTTCGCTGCTTTTCTATTCTCCTTGTCTCGCAGCTGCACATATGTCGTCGTTGCCATATGAAAAAGATTCGCTATGTTGGCTTGGGTCCTTTGGAACGTACAAAGAAGCAGAATCGCTACATCGGCGTGCACTCGCTCGAGCAGTACGTACCTGTCAAGAAGTGGCGCAGATGTACTGCCAGGCAAAGTTCTTTTTCGGGCGCTCATTTAAAGGGAAGCGCTGCGTTCATAAAGCACTAGGTATTCTTTTATAGCTCTTACCAGAGCCGCCATAGAGACCTCTGGGGCTCTGTATTGGCGGCAGCTACCGCGAACCGAGGAGTTCAACTGACATGTCGCTTGCTCCCCCACCGAAGTTCGGTGTGCCGGAATTAAACAAAGCGAGGCGCACTCAAGTAACTTCCGAGGTGTCACAGATTGGTTCAGCCACCGGGTGACTAGAACCTATCGTTTTCGCGACTTGCGACTGTTGTTTTTGCAAAAAACGTTGTCGAGTAAAGGCGACTGAAAGGCGAACTGCGCCAATTTTTTGGTAGACTTCGATTTGGCTGGAAATTTGCAGACCGCATCAATAACCCTTTGTCAAAAGGGTTATTGATGATGTCAAAAGGGTTATAAACAAAATAGTTTATAAAAATAAAAAAATTCCGTGAAGTTATTGAATTTTCAAGTAACGCCGGCCGAGAAGGTTCCAGGATGCGACTATATGCTGGAAACAATGAAAAATCCCTACTTGTCCCTACCCGCGTACGTCACGGATGGGCAGGCGAACGAGCGACTCGGGCAGCCGCGAAGTGGCTTCCCGGGCGCCAGCGATCGAGATTATTTTTCGCAGCTTCAAAGTTAAAACTTCCTTTCAAATGAGTAGCAATCTGTGCTCCGCGATAGATTGTAGAAACACAGCCGGGAAAAAGCTTCTTTTTTACCCTTGTTCTCGTGAACGCGAGAAACAAAATGCGCTCCCCGGAAGCAATGGAGGCCAGCCACGTCAATGTGCTTTTGCGCGAGCTGCGAGCCGAGAGAACTAGTTTCACGTGAAATATTTTCTCTTTTTCACGGAATACCTTATAGCCGCGTGCTGCGAGTTGAGTATCCTTCAGCAGCTGGAACAGCTTCAAGAGCGGCAAGCGCCAACTCAAGCCGGCTGTGACCACTGCGACATCCGTCCAAAGAAGAGCGCTAATAATATCGAGAAAAATAGTACATAATCTAACTCTATTGTCGGCATTTTGCACAGTCACAATTGTTATTCACAATTGTTTCAGTGATTTTTTATTATTTTTAGTAAACACTTTTTCAATTTCGGACGTCGAATCTAGCTCGGGCTACTCTCGGAGTTCCACTCACGCGGCCGATATGTTGAAGACGAGAAGTGAAACGTCTAAACAAAGTTCTGGTCTGAATATAGACACAACTTTCGACATATTGCTATTCCTGTCTGCTATTACAGAGGCTTATGAAGCAGGTGGTGAGCTCCATTAATATACGATAGAGCCTTTGCCTGGTTTGTCAAATGGTTGGCGTGCAATATTCACTGCAGAAGAAGTGATGTAAACGTCTTTAATTTATTCTATTGAGGAGAAATTTTATATAGGGCTGAAAAGTTTTTTTTTTTTTTTATACCGTAAAAATAATAATGTCGTTGAGGGGAGGCATGCAAAATTTTCAGCTGATGGAAACTGTGCTAAACCAAAACTTAATTTTAAAAAATCTTATATAGAATTACCCCCTTCCCGTGTGCTTCGTGGATGGGTGTTCTACTCCAAAGCATTCTACTCCAAAAGTAAAAAAAAAAAAAAGAAAAATGGGTACACATTTTTTTTTACTAACTTTTGTTAACTTATTTTGAATTAAAAGTTTCATGATGTCTGTCTGTGCCTTACGCATTATTGTATCTTCAAGCAAATATTCTTTATTTGAAGTGGAAGTGTGTATTTGTGTATTTTATACGCATTCCATTGCACCTTGATGTTTGGCTTGGTGGTTGCAAAGTACTTTTAATTGTCATTTTAACACGATCTTCATGACCAGTATCCTGTCATCTGATCTACACGCATGAAGTTCATTCCATTCTATACATTTCGTTGTTTACGAGAATCAGTCTACATGTGTTAGGTCCCAGCCCAGCAAGCACATGTTGGTCGCTTTGGAAGGCGAGCAATGTACGCGCCACACGCACGAACGCTGAAAATGGCATCGACCAGAAGTGCTTTTCAGAAATGGTCTATAGATATTTTGCTTAATTATTTAAGCACCAAGGAGCATATTCATGCCACAAGAGTAGCTACACGTGCTGGCGCCTGCAACAGTAACTTTTTCTAAAGAAAATCTAAAACAAATGGCTCGTTCCTTCAGGTTATACGAGCGTGTGGGGCATCTGTACCCACATTCCGAGCATTTTCCGTGGTGCTTTGGCAATTTGACAAAAAAATGTATTGCGTGACTCTTCGACCTTTCTTCGCCAGCCATCTTCTAATCAAAAGAGAACGGATTTACTAGCGATATCACGAAACTAGCGAGCGGCTGCTTGAGCGTACCGAGTTGCAAAAACAGTTTTATCAAAATTCCAATTGCTCCCTTTTTTTTTTACTTTTTTATATTTCAGCACGTAGGCCAAGGTCAAACTTTGTGCAAATAAAGATAAATATGAACTTCAAATAGCACGAACGCCGAGGTTTTCACGGTGCTAGACGCGAGAAAGGCGGGCGCGAGCGAACCCGATTGCCGGCCACGCGCCTCGCTGCCCACCCGTGACGTCACGCTTGGGTGGCAGGGAAAACTGGGGAATAACTAGGGAGAACGATGTTTCGGTTTCGGCAGCAAACGAAATATCACTTCTTAATTAACTAGAGCGAATCTGGGAGAACGAGATAGTACTTCGGAATCAGGAAGCCATCCGCATTCAGATTATGCCTTTGGATGAGGTAGTTCGAAAAATCGGCGGAGTTCCCCTTTAAGACACCGAATGCGTTGAAGTGAATCGATCAGAAAAGGATAACCTGATCCCACACAGGGATGGCATATTATAATGTGGTTCTGGTATGTGCATGGAGTGCTTCCGAGTCGAATATATTAGGTTTTTCACTAACAACGATCATGTATGTATCGTTTTCACTTAATATATCAAGCCCCAAATATTTTATGTAAGTAATGCCTTAATAGCAAAGTTAATGCTTTCATTGTTGATAGAGCACTGCAGAACTGTTATTCATTTTCTTCATTTGTGAACCATATGGGATCAATTTGAATGAGGCTCAGATCTATGCAACTGTTCCGTTATAATGTTTCAATGCGTTTGAGGAACCCTACCAAGCTGTGTGCAATCTCACCAGGCACTGTATAGGTTGCAACATAGAATCTTTTTATTAAATTCGAAGGGGAATATTGATGCATGTATTTTTTTTATTGAAACACACTGTTGTTTACAATACTTTTGCGAAATGTTTATTTTTCTGCCTTCCCATTCATGATAGCTCTAGGAAATATTTCTAGTGTACCAACTCAAAAATGAACATCAATGCATAGATTTTTATATACGTACATTTCCCGGTTCAATACAAAAAAGTTATGTTTTGTTTAAATATTTCATTGTGCATACCAAATTTTCTCTGTTATCGAAGTCAAAGTTTAGTTTAATATGAGTTTATAGAGAAATCTGACGTCTCATATACTTGTAAATCACTAAGCCTTTCTAGTCTAAAAAGCACCGACATAACTAAGCTTATGAGAGATTATTAAATATGGCTACAGACATGCCTTCAAATGGCAACAAACCAATAGAGGTACTGAAGAAAACGAACTGAGATAATTCTACACTAATTATCCTTGTTCACTGCTTTGTACAGTGGACGTGGTGTATAGCACAAAACAATAAACTGCCAAGGCGAAAGCAGTAATAGTTGAAAGAAATAGTACAAAAAAGAATTCACCCTGATTTTAACGTGTTGAGGGGATGTATTATTTATAAGCGTTAAGGTACTCGTAACTTTAGTTGAAGATCTAAGGGATAGTCACTTCTATGTCTTATTACATGACTTTACAAACCCCGAGAAAACCTGAGATCAGTTAGTCAGCAGATGCAATATGCTCCAAACAATAGTTATGCTTCAAGTATAAATATTTAAAGGCTATGGTACGTATATTGAGTATGGCTACTACGTTAAAACAACTTAAAACAAACGCCTTCATAGGCATTACTGGCGGGACAAAATAGTTTATTTTGTCATCCTCATATAACGCATATTTCACTGCAGAGATACGATATGCGACATGCATTTAACACAAAATGTTCAGCAAACATTTTTGTGCTTTTCTTTAAATGAAAGTTATTCTTCACATCATTTCGCAAATACAGTTTAATCATAGTGAAATAGCAAATAAAATTAATCACTGGCTTTTAACGTAGCAAGATTATTACGATTCATATATATGTGGTTGGTTACGAAGATAGCATCATGAAAACCCAACAAAATTTTGGTTTATATAAACTGTACCTGAAAGAGCTCGTCTGCTTTTCCCTTGGCATCGTCCGCACTTTCTGCCGGCGAGGGTATGTGCATTGCAAGAATGCTACAAACCGCTACAAATGCTGAAGCAGGCTGCATGTTCGCTCAAGTTGGTGTCTTGACTTTTCCTGGAGTCTTACCTTCTGATACCCGCCCTTTTATTTCATCAAACCACGACATGTGACTGCCGTAAAAAAAGAATATATATATATATATATATATATATATATATATATATATATATATATATATATCTTTGATCTGCCACATAAGCTGTTGGTCTAAAAACAATAATTCTGTATATCTATATATATTGTTGTTTCAAGTGTCAAGAAACAATGACAGGTGACCTAGACATTCTTGCAATGTCCATGCGTATGTGTTATGTATACAGGCTGTTTTATTTTCATTCCAAAAGATTTTTTTGTTTTGTTTTAGAGGGGGTGAAGGTTAGACGAGGGCCGTCATCACCATGTGTTTCTCAAGCTCGTGCGGACATTAGATGAAGAGATAATCGTTATGGTAATTTGAATAATTAACTAAGACACGTTAATAAACTATTCGATGATTGGTTTTAGGGGCCATGTTGCCAGCGCATTATTCACGACAATTTCAATTAGAAGTCAGACAAATTGAAAAAAATTGCAAAAATGTAAAGGTTTTTTAGATATTAATTGCTAAATTTCCACTTTTTCTATACTGATTTAAAATAGCGAGCAAAAAGCGCGCTGGAAGTTCTGCCCACAATGACGATTAGAAGAGTCACGTAAATTTGTTTCAAGTATATCGGCACTTGTGTCCTCTGCGTACCCACCAAGCACAGGCTGCCGAGAAAGTGACTGAATTATGGAAACGGCTACGTCACTCTTCTAGGCGTCATTCCGGGAAGGGCTTGAATCACTGGTTTTCAAGAACTCATTAAATAGATAAAAAAAATCAAGGATAATTGTTTTTATTGCCGTTCAAAAATTCGATAATTTTTACTTTTTATATAAGTAAATATTTGGGCGCAATGCCAAGAAATAGTAACAATAGTATAACTACATTTCTTTTTAGAGTGAACAAAGCGCTATATACTCTGTCAAAAAGTTTCAGCTCAAAAAGTTATATTAAATCTGTTAAAAATTCGCAGGAAATGCCCTTGTATAAAAGAGTTCCGCAAGAAGACAAGTTTGTCCTTCAGTTTTTCTTTAAACATACATTTCAATAAAATTAATTTATCTAATTCTAGTACGCAAGATTCCGTGCGTTATACAATAAGATATTCTCCTTGCAGAAAGTTGTATTCTTTATTGCTATTGCCCATATAGGGGCTCTGCAAGGACGTTTACTAATTTTTTTTTAATTTGCACCGAACCTGAGCGCACTGAACGTAGTAACTTAATGAAACTTTTTTTTCTCGAATTCCGCTTTATTTTCAAAGTTATAGGCAAATTAAAATCACAAAAACAAGCAAATAATAACCTCCATCATGGCGTCCTTGGTCGCTTGAGTGGCTGTGAACTAGAGGAAGGGTAGTGAGCTCAGCGAGCGCTCACGGTTTCCGCACTCCGTGTCGACGGCTCAAGAGGGCGCCACTAAAGCATATTCTGGATAGGCTGTATGAAGCGGGCAGCCAGGGTGGCTCGCATTGCATTTGGTGCGCGATTAAACGCCAATTCTGCATGACACTTCATCTGCCACAAACGACAGCAAACAAGGGGTAAAAATCACTTCAGAACGGGAGCCACTTCGCGCTGCCATGCCGCCAAAGGGTCAAACCGCAAGCCAAAGCTGCTCACCGAAGGCCTCTGGAACGCTCGAAACCGGTCGGATCCTCGACTGCAGCGCCGCCGCGTACATCCAGGACCTTTCCACGCTCGCCGCTCGTCGGTGCCTGATCCCACTACACCTTTCTAGTATGCGCCGCCTTTTCCACTGCTTAGTGGCGGGTATGTCTACGGGTCATTTCTTTTTTCCGTATTTTATAAACAGCATTTGTTTTATTGCTGATCTAAAATACGGAACAGAAACTACGTTTATAAATAATTGAAACAGCTCGCGCCTCTTATATTTTGTATTTCGACTAAGAAGAAGCTTTTAGCGGCTCTGACCAGTAGTAAGCCCAGGACCAAAACGTCACATATCGCGAGCTTTCGGTACCGCGGGTCGCCCGGTGGAGGAGGTTTCCGCGTCGTCAGGTTAAAATATGACGCACTGATATTTAGTTACTCTCTCCGTGAACTCTGGCCTTCCTGAACCCCAAGAGACGTGGAAACCACAAACAAGGTAGACGCTTAAATATGATTGCAGGACCCCTTTAAAGCTGGCGCAATCGAAGAAGTCGTCATTTAACCTCCTCTCAGACGCCGTTTTCTCCCAAAACAAGACTCTTTTTAAAAAAATGAGACGTTTACAATTCTTTGTAATGCCAAATTAGAGTGCAGCTCTTGAGGAGGAGAAGGGGAGGGTACGGAGAGGAGGGTACCCTCCCCTCCTCCTCCGTACCCTCTCGTCCTCCGCTCCTCCTCCTCCTTCCTCATCCTCTCCTTCACCTTCCTCCTTCTCCTCTCTTTCTTCTTCCCTCCTCCTCCTCCCCTCCTCCTCCCCCTCTCTCCCTTCCCCTTCCTTCGTCCTCCCTCATGACGTCACAAGTGACCCTAGCGACCCTTTTGACGTCCCTCGTGAAGGCATCGTGCAGGTCACTGTGAAGGTCGTGACCTTCGTCGTGACCTTCACTCGTGACCTTCGTGACGTCACTCGTGAGCTTCGTGACGTCACTTGTAACTCTAGAGAGCCTCGTGACGTCACTCGTGAACCTCGTGACGCCACACGTTATGTCACGTCTGACGTCATTATGGAAAACTTCCCATAATGCAACGCGCGGTTTCGCCGACGCCGACGCCGCTCAAGAGCTACGCTCTAAAAAAAAAGGTTCGTCCCGTTGTGTGGACATGTGCTACCTCAATACAATTTAATTTAAAACAAGAAGATCAACATGGTACTTGACTATCCTTATCCGAACAGCCCCTTAAGACGAGGTTCAAGTGTTTATTTCGTTCATTCCCTTTTCTAACTATTCATGGGCTAATCCCTCCCTTATTCTGAAATATATGTTTTTTTTTAGTTGCACGACCGCCTCACAAGTGGATAGTACAAACGGTATACGTTTGGTGTCGGTGAACATTGGGGCTGTCCGTCGGCTTGCTGCGCCATCGATGAAAGACGACGCTACTCGTTGATATAAGCGCGACGGCACGAGAGAATAAAGAGAACGTTTCACCTAAGCTCGGAGTCGGTCGCATCATATCTTCCGCCCTCAACATCGAAAGTGCTACAGTGAAAGATGATATCAAGAAAAGAAAGAAACGTTTGGTAGAAAAAGTAAAAAGTGCTTCTAATCAAATACCATTAAAAAGATCGGAAGGGTTAGATTTATTTTGACGTCTTCCGAAGATTCAGTATTACTTGACAGATTAGATTCATCATGTACATTATGCACCTAGTTTGCTATGCACTGTGCTTAGGAATGCAGTAGAATAGCAAAAAAGAATAAGGCGTTTGACTTTTGTTTTAATGCCAGCTTTTCTAAGCATTTTTCTATTCATGCCAGCTGTACACCCAAGATTGTTTTTCTTTTTTTACTTTAATAGTACGGTACTATAAATTTTGCATTTTGTAATTTGTATTTAACATGCTTTCTTGTCTCTATTTTGGCACAAACAAATACCAAGTGTATTTAGCTTTGTTTCATAGCATACGTTATTAAGCAGCATTCTTGAAGTGCAAATAATAAAATATAATACTGCTTTCAAGCGCTGAAAAAATAATTACCCAATAGTCTTAAAGTGTAAGAAAAATTATGTTTCGATGAGGTGTCGTATTTGCGAAATACGACCGTTCGATATCGCGACAGGGATAAAAAACAAACAGAACACAACTCCAAATGTTTTCTACCTTGATGTGCATTTAGAAAGAGGCTCAGAATTTTGGCACGGGTGTCAGGTTTAGAGCACCGCTTATTTTGTCGATTATTTTTAATTAGTGCAATGTACTCTAATAAAATAAATGTGTCATATAGTTGCGCAAACTAAACTTTGTTAAGATACCACTTAGCTATTATATGTGCAAAACAATGAACAGAATAAAACCTTGAAACAAAAATATAGCGCGCTTCTTTGTGTGTCTAGAAAGGTTAGAAAGGTTGTTTGTTTGTTTTTAAATTTTTGCTTTATCGCTGTCATGATTGGTCGATGTGATCGTAGAGATCGCGCTGTTTCACACAGGGCATAGTCAGCAAGAAAATCTGAGACCAATATTATTTTTCTTTCGCCCTCAAAGCCCCCGCTATTGCGCCCAAAGTAGCTGTGCCCAAACGGACATTGTAGATCAAGCTTCTTTATAAAACAAACTCACTTTTCACGGTTGTAAAATCATTACCACAGCCAAATAGGGGACTGGGAAGTCCCGCAGAAACCACGGTAGCGATGCTCCCAAAATTAAAAAAGAGCGCTCGGGTTCATTTTTTAAGCGATACTAGCAATAAATACAATGAGACTAACAAAATTACACATTTACATTCATATTTAATTAGTCGGTATGAAGTCCTATTTTGTGGGGATCTAATGACCTTTTTAAGGGGAGTAATACATTGATGAACTAAACATATTGTGTATACAAGGAAGCAGGAGTTTTCTATATGAAAAAATGTTTCCTGTCCTGCCAAATGTGCCCCTGCAGAGTCAAAAACCAGTAAAAAATACTTCAAAAATACAAGAGTATATAAAAGTAACTAAAGTTATGCGGCGCTTTAGTTATCTGTTGTGGTTTGGCGTATCTAATTTTTTAATCAGGTAGTTAATGAAAAAAAGGCTCGAGGTACACCTAAGCACTTTTTATGAGTTGTGAATGCGAAAGCACGCACGTCGTCCTTTCGCTCCCTTATTTCGTTCGGCGTAGTTGCGTCGACGGCCGAGCGCGCGCTCTCCTTGCCGCGCTGACCTTGGGCTTGGAGCCGCTGCCCCGCTCGGCGGCCAAACGCTTCGTGTTACCGGCGCGCTGGCAGCGCGGACACGCAGAGCCTTGGGGTGGCGGTCGTTGAAACTGACTCGCAGCGGCCAATGGTAGCCTCGTTCCTTGAAACTATGACGCGCGCCAGCCAATCTGATTAAAACCGAAATCCATCAGATTTCGGCTTCACTCCTCTCCTTTGGGAGCGGGGAAACTAGGTGCCGTTTGGCTAGGCTTTTGGCGTGGCTTCAAAGCGGGGAGCCATCAGATCTCGGCTTCACTTGGAGAAAAGAGTTTAAATGCCCTTTTGTCGCGGCTTCAAAGCTGATGACGTCGGCTGGCTCCATGCACTCTAAAAAAAAAGTGTGTATTCTTACATCCTTTGTCCCATATAATACACCCCAAAACTTCAGTTTGACGTACACCGCATTGACGTCGATCTGACGGTACTAACTTTCACGAGAGGCTTGATTGCCGTATGGTACAACTTATTAAAATAGTTAATGTACGTGTTACTGAGTACACAAAAAATAATCGGGGTTTTCTTGGCCGTACTGCAAAACCTCAGTGTTTTCGTTCTGTGGTCTTTGATACATACTTTAGCTATTGAATAAGTTATATCGTACCGCTATCAAGCGCCTCGTAAAATATGGGGCCGTCTGTTCGGCTATAGTGCGCTGTACGTCGAACTGAAGTTTTGGGGTGCATTATATGAGGCAAAAGGGTGTAAGATGATACCCTTTTTTTAGAGTGTGGGACAGTTAATGCTTTCGCAATAATATTACTCTAAATATCACTGGAGAGACTTTTAACCCGTAAAATATCAAAATGATAATTTCAATTGGGCATAATTATGTGAAGCGAAGCTCTGGCATGCATTAAATGGGGCACGGGGACATGTAACTCGACATTCGCGCAAACCAAACGTATGAGCACACAAAAAATGTGTTTGATACAAAAATGCATTTGTTTGTTATATTTCGCCCTTCTTTTGTTCCTCTAACCTTAACAGTCGTCCTTGTGCTCAACAGCGACGAACTTCAAGGTCAGGTACACAAGCCCTTTAAAGAAAAAGTACTGAGAGAAATGAATGGCAAGACACACGAAGGGATTGTTGATTATCTTTCAAAGGTTGTCATAAACGGAATATTGACATGTTTACAAGCTAGCTCTTCGCATGCGGCATTTTTATGGTTATGTGGCGTTTTATGTTTTTTATGTTGCGAAAACTACGCATTGCACCAGAAAAAGACTTGTGTCGTTTTGGTCCTAGGCCAGGGGCCTATTTAGGAAAATGATTAAAGTTTGGGATAATTAAGTTATTAATCATTTTCCCGCAATTATTTTTTTTAATATTGAGTTTAAGGGCGTGGTTTTATTTGAAAACGTGCTGAGCATTATCGAAAAGCACTTAATAAAAAAATTAGAGCGTGATATAAGGCACGCGCTGCATTTTCCAGTTTTCTGAAAAACCACACAACTTCGGCAGGTTTTTAAGTTTCGTTTTGCAATCGGAGCGCTTCTCGGCACCGACGGCACCGCGCCCCTTGGAGAAATAGTGCAACCTACTTCTGCTGCGTTGCGTGAGGACAGCGAAGATGATGCTGTTGGCACTATATCTCCACGGGGAACGGTACCGGCGATGCCGAGAAGCGCTCCGATAGCAAACCGAAGCTTAAAAACCCGTCGAATTTGTCCTGTTTTCCAGAAAGCTGTGAAATACAGCGCGTGCCTTCCATCCCAGTCCAACTTTTTCATTTTGTGTTTTTCCATGATGTTCAGAAAGTTTCCAATAAAACCATGCCCTTCAACTCAATATTTAAAAAAAATAATTACGGGAAAATGATTAACAACTTAATTATCGCGAACCTTCATAATTTTCCTAAATAGGCCCCTGGCCTAGGTCCAAAACAACACAAGCTTTTTTTTTTTTTGGTGGGATGCGCAGTTTTCGCAATATCGAATTTGTCCACCTTTCGTAAAACACCCTGTATATATACACATATATCCGATGCTCATATACATGGGTAATTTTATCTTAAATCGTGCACACAAACAAAAATGATGGTTCCTCAAAAAAGTTTGAAAAAAATATATGTTGGTGAAAAATGGGTGACTAGAACAAAACTGCACATTAGAACTACGGAATTTGTTTTTTGTTCTTGTGTTTTGGGCTTCACAAGGGCAGAATGTAGGTCTTGCGATTTTTGCAGTTTTCACGAGTGACACATTTTGGAGTCTGGCAACGTTTAGATTATCTTTTATTTAACAATGATAACATTTTTTACTGCTTTAATACTTCGTATAGAACGATCAAAGATCTCTAGAAATATGTTTTTTATTTGATTTCATAAAATAAAATTCCTGAATTTTGCATCTTTGGCAATAATGAATTAAGTTTCAACCGAGCTAGCGTTCGATGTACAATTATTTAAGGCATAAGAAACATATAAAATAAAAATTTGTATGTAAGCCATTATAAAAATTTTAATATTGTTAATTTAAGTATAGTTATATAGAAAAACAAAACTGTAAACATAAGAAGACAAGCTAAAAGTACAAAAATCAATGTCATTTTAAGAAAATCTGGCTTTTTTCAATTTGTTTATATGAAAAGATTTTTATGTGCTCTCATAAATGCAATACAATTTCTTTGTCATATGTGGTTTCGTCATGTAAGACAGTGCGTTTGAAAAGATATATTTGTACCTCAATTCTACGCCGCATATCTCTGTCATTTGGTTTCTCACTTAAATATTAGGTATTTTTTTAATATAATCATAATTTATTTTTGGTTCTCGAGTCTACACGCAGTTTGAAAGAACTTATACAACAGTAGTATTAATAATAGGGCGTTTTCTGATAAGATCGAACAACCATGTCCGGTAACCATTCTAAATTTGATGCAAAAATATATTTTGCTGGCTTTATGCCCAGAAGAATAAAACCAATCCTTGTTTTCGGGAAAAAAACGTTTGTCTTTGCGCAAAAAATGTGTAAGCACCCTCTCAGTCACGTGCGCCTTTTGTGTATCGCGCGATGTTGACATTTCGGGCGGATTCCCCCCAAACCCTGTTCCGCCCACGGGTCTTGAAATATTCACTGGCAAATTAGGCATAGGAAGGATAGACAAAAAGTATTAATCACCGCGAGTATTAGGGTAGTTATTTTGAGAAAAAAGATCGCAAACACGGCACATTGCGCAATAACGCTCTTGATTAAAGAATATTTTTCTCCGTATCTATAAAAGCTAAGGTTTTCAAACTTTGCCAATGTTTTGCCCTGTATATAGTGCATCTTTACGTGAAGTATCGCTGTCCTGGTTAGCGGGAGAAATTTACAAGAATTGCTCACACAGGGGCATTTAACTAAGTATGCTTTATTTTGAAAATCATTTTAAAAAAAGGCCATCTTTAATATTCTTTAAACTCTCTGAAGTTAACGTTTATAATATGTACTAACAGAGCCTGCAAAAACATCATGCAATATTTTTGTGACTTTTAAGTTATAAAGCAAAAAATATGGCCAAATCGACGCTAACGCTGTTCCCATAAATGGGGCATGCACATACCCGGTCTTCACAATTTCATTGTTATTAAAAAGCGTAAAAATGCTGCGGGGTGGTCAGGAAAAGATAAATTGACAGCACCAAGGTGGACAGTAGTTTTGAAGGGAAATTTCTAATACATTTTCGTACAACCGACCCAAAAATGCCCATGGGCCGGAGTGATCGAGGTGCGCCACCCTGTAACATGCTTCGCGGTGCCTGTTTCAACAGCCGGCGTATAGCGTCTCCGTCTGCGCGACGCAAAGGAAGTAACCGGAGCGACTTTGCAAACAGATCAGCCTACAACCTTGGCGGTAACATGATATAGGAAGTAGGGCGCGGCAGAACCTGAACCTGCGACGCCTGTGAGCGCCAATAGATCCGCCGCCGTGGAGGGCCGCACCATGCGTAGAAAATAAAAATACATAAAAAAAAGAAAAAAATTGCGATTGAATAAGATTGCCTGTAACTTAATTTATAAGACAATGGTTTCGAGAATCGTGAAATCTAATTTGGGTATGCTCATGTGACCTACGTAAGCGATGGTGCAGCAAGCCACTTTAAGAACAAGTACCAACTACACGAGCTGCAGAGCCACAAGTACACGTCAGCGAGGTGTATTTTTTCTGCACCTTGACATGGCAAGAGTGCCTGTGATTGAGTCGGGGGTCGTGTCAAGCACCAGGCAACGTTGTACAGCCTCCGACGGCCCACCAAGTCGGTGATCAAGTCGGCGTCAGAGATGGTTGCCCCACTGAACACTAAACTGCCGAACGTGAAACTAATTCACCTCCCGAAAGCTGACGTCAAAGCGTTCAAGGACATGAAAGCAAAGGACTGGGACTCTGTTTCCGTTGTGAGCAGAATTCAGTCCTGTCACTTGTGGCAGTGTACGCGGTCCGACACTTCGCAACCACAGCTGTTTTAGCAAGAACAGTAGCCGCAGAGAAGATATATCTTTAAACGTAAGTGTCCTACGGCTGCGAAAAGCAGATCGAGGTCGCGAGCTTGCGGTGCCACTGAGAAGAAACGAACAGTGATCGCTACAGGCAAAACGGGAAAAAAATGTTCCTCCTCGGAGTGCCAGGAGAGCGCCGTGACCGACTCAGGTCAGCGTCCGGCAGAAAGAATGCAAGCGACAAGCTCCGAATGTGCGCACAGGATCTTGATTAATTAAACTAGTTTCAATTGTACCGCTTTAGATGTGTGTTCTTTCTTATCCTTATTTAAACCTGGTCGTCAGCAGCCCAGCCTCCCCACGAAGGGTAGGCTCCGAAATTCACTGTCCGTGAATTTTGTATTTAAATTGTTGACTTGTGCTTCAAACTCACCTGTAATCTTTTGTATGAATTCTATTTTTCACGAACTCCTGTTACAGTGCTTTCTTTTCACAGACTTCCTACATTTTTCGACCCCTTGCCTGCCCTTGTTTGAAACCGGCAACGTCCTATCTTTCTCTACTCCCGTTACTGCGATTCCGCATATTTAGAACCCTGCAAAATAAAAATAAAAAAATATTTCAAAGCATTTTTGAAGAGCCTAATAGGACAGATTATGAGCCTTGATCTGTGAAATTTTGAAGAAAAATTACCATAGCCTTTATTTTAAAATGATTTTCCAATTATTGCAAAATCGGTAACCTGTGTATACATTTCAGTATATGTTCTTTAGAAAGGTTATAGCTTTCAATTTCAATGACAATTTATACGGATATAGAACAGGCGCGTCCAAATCATTAAAAGAAATTGAATTTCCAGTCTTTTAAGATCCGGATCTATAAAGCTCTGAATTGCTTCGTAATTGCTAATGCATGTTTACCTCCTTTTATTTTATGTAGAGTCTCTGAGTTTATGAAAAAAAAATTAAACTTAAGACGACAACAGTTTTTCTTTTCTAAATATTCAAAAGGACGGTTTCACGCAAGTCGCAAAACCGTGAGCATATACCGACAGCGACTTTGTGATTTTGTTTACTCAAGAGAAATTTTATTTTACGCAAAAAAAGTTTGAATATGTTTTAGCGGTTGCACAAGTAAAATATATCTTTTGGTAAAAATTAAAAAAAAAACATTATCGACCGGACATGGTAGTTCAATCGTATCTGAAAACGCCCAATACGTACAATCTCAGGCAATCGGATTCCTCTTTTTTTTAAGTATCTTTTATTTTTTACGCGTTGTGCGCTCTCCACGGCGGCGGATCTATTGGCGATCACAGGCGGCGCAGGTTCAGGTTCTGCCGCGCCCTACCTCCTATATCATGTTACCGCCAAGGTTGTAGGCTGATCTGTTTGCAAAGTTTGCAAAGTCGCTCCGGTTGCTTCCTTTACGTCGCGTAGACGGAGGCGCTATACGCCGGCTGTTGAAACAGGCACCGCGAAGCATGTTACAGTGAGGCGCACCTCGATCGCTCCGGCCCATGGGCATTTTTGGGTTAGTTGTACGAAAATATATTAGGAATTTTCCCTTCAAAACCACCGTCAACCACTGTGCTGTCAATTTGTCTTTTCCTGAGCAGCCCGTAGCATTTTTACGCTTTTTAATAACAATACAATTGTGAAGAAAGGGCCCGTTCACGACCCATTTATGGCAACCGCTTGAGCGTTAATTTGGCCATATGTCTCGTTTTATAACTTAAAGGTCACACAAATATTACATTATGTTTTTGGAGACTCTGTTAGTACATATTATAAACGTTAATTTCAGAGAGTTGAAAGAATTTTAAGTATGACCTTTTCTTTAAAATGATTTCAAAATAATGCATATTTAGTAAAATGCCCCTTGTGATCAATTCTTGTAAATTTCTCCCGCTAACCAGGACAACAATATTTCACGCAAAAATGAACTATATACAGGGCAACACATTGGCAAAGTTTGAAAACCTTAGCTTTTATATATACGGAGAAACATATTTTTCAATCCAGGGCGTTATTGAGCAATGTGCCGTGTTTGCGATTTTTTTTATCGAAATAACTACCCTAATACTCGGTGATTAATACTTTTTGTCAATCCTTCCTATGCCTAATTTGTCAGTGAATATTTCTAGACCCGTAGCCAGAACAGGTTTTGGGGGGAAGCCCCCGAATTGTTAACATATCGCGCGATACGCAAAATGCGCACGTGACTGGGAGGGTGCTTACAAAATTTTTTCGCAAAGACAAAATTTTTTTTCCGAAAACAAGGATTGGTTTTACTTTTCTGAGCATAAAGCCAGAAAAATATATTTGTTTCATCAAAATTAAAAATGGTCACCGGACATGGTTGTTCGATCTTATCTGAAAACGCCCAGTATAATATGGAAGGGGTTCTTCCTCACGTTCAGTTTGCTTACTTAGTAAACTACAGAAGTCGAAACTGTCTTAAATATTGTTTAATAATTGTCATATGAGATAAACAAACAGATATAGGACGTTTTAAAAGTTTTC
Source organism: Ixodes persulcatus (assembly GCA_013358835.2). Taxonomy (NCBI): domain Eukaryota; kingdom Metazoa; phylum Arthropoda; class Arachnida; order Ixodida; family Ixodidae; genus Ixodes; species Ixodes persulcatus. Next base: position 27,643 of record JABSTQ010004538.1, on the reverse strand, counting down.
CCTACAAAAATATGTGTGGACGTCCTATGTCCATACTTTTGCCGTTCTATTACCCCTTCGTCCATCCTATGGATTCCTGTAGACAGTTCTTGGACCATGCATAGACCGCTGGTTTGCCATAGAATGGCCACAAGAACGCTATAGGGATCTCAGCGAAACAAAAAGTTGTTCATTCCTTTCTATTTCAATGCTATGGTCCTGGTGAGTCTATGGACATCCTATTGCTTCTCTATGGTGTGCGTTATATATTGGTAGATTATTAAAGTGACGACGGGTAGATGTTTTTTTAGGTGTAGGGAGGTGTCCGAGTCAAAGAGGTATTAATTAAACGCAGGGCATCAATATGCTACGTTGATGTCTGGAAGCATGTCCAACCTCAGGGCATATTCATTGTGGCGATGGAAATGTTCAGCATGTACCGGAATAATTCCTTTACTTTCTCAGTGGGAGGTAGGTGTATGTGGGTCTCTGCGGCCCCTGTAGATATTCGCAACTTTCACGATCCATAGGGGGCGCATTGGTGCCTATCAGAATGGCGGTCATTTAGATGATCGTCGTAGAACAGAGGTACTAGGCTGGGTCTGCGACGCGTAAGTAATTCTTGTTTTGCTATATACGAGCAGTATCAGAGCCTAACGTTATTTTCGACGTCAGGAAGGTGTAAGCAAGACCTTTTATTGTGAGGCCAATCATCCAGGAGCTAGGGAGCGCCATTCTCACACCGCGGTACCACCATCGCTGAAAGTTGCGAATACCCCCTGCAGACTGAGTGGCTTCCCTATAGACCCCGTAGGGACTATGTGCAGACCCTGTATGGCTTCTCTGCAGACCCAATGAGGACTCTGTGTAGACCCTGTATGGCTGCCCTGTGGGCCCCGTACGTACTCCCTATAGACCTTGTATGGCTTCTTTGCAGCCCCTAAGGACCCTACACTCTTAAAAAAAAACTTTTACAAAGCACGTTTTTGTGTAAAAACAGATGGAAAAAAGCTCTTTTTGTAGAAACCTTTATTGGAGATTAGTACAAAATGCCAGGAGCGTGATGTTTGCATAACATTTTAGCTTATAGGGTTCTGCGGCACAACTAGTGTTGTTTTTATACAGCCGTGTCTCACCAGTGACTTAAGGTAGCGCGTCTCGACATGGGTGCGTCCTAACTTTGGTTGCAATTCGCGGCACGTCCGCCTGGGAGACGGGGGATGGCATCCCTGAAATTCCTTCTAACATATATGTTTCGGCGTCTAAATGGCCAATTAAAGCCAAAATAGAAGACACACGCTGTCAAAAATCGATACTCCCAAACCAATACACGTGGTCGTGCAGTTCTCCGAGAGGCCGCTGCGGGAGAAAAGGCGGCGTTGCGATCGCAATTAGTTCGGTTCTCGAGTACGGATCGACGCCGCTTTTTTAGAGCAGGCTCTTTGACAGTTTCCCAACTGACTAGTTCTAGTAACGTTGGCCGGTGCGGACCCCGTAGTTATACCCCCTGCAGACTGAGTGGCTTCTCTACGAACCCTGTAGGGACTCTCTGTAGACCTTGTATGGCTTTTCTGCAGACCCCATAAGGATCCTGTGTAGGCCCTGTATGGCGTCTGTGGGGACCCCGTAGGGACTCTCTGTAGAGCACGTATGGCTTCTCTGCAGACACACTGTAGACACCGTAAAGATCTTATGTAGACACCCTATAGAGTCCGTATGGACTCTATATGGTGTTTTACTATAGAGAGGGTATAGGATGACCATACATCGTCTTTAGAATAGGACGTCCATAGAACGTCCCTTGGCCAATATTCTATAGGGCAGGCACAGGACGACTTCACGAAGCCAACAGCAGTCGTGGTCTGCCTATAGATGCCTTGTGTTCTGCCTTTGGACGCTGCTCTATAGAACGTCCTAGGAGTGTCCATACATATTTTTGTAAGGGGAATTCCGTGAGTTAAAGGAACTGTGCAACAATTTCAGTGCTTTGCTTAAATAATTTGGGAGTTGCTGTCTCGAACTTTTTGAAGTAAAGAGCAAAAGACCGCTTTTGCCTGCATGTCCTAGTTTTTATTTTAATATTGGTAAAGATTAAGGTTTTCGGCACCTTTCAACTCCTTCACCATCTTCCGAGTCACGTGCGCCGGGACATGAAAGGGGGACGCGCGGGGTTCCGGTGAAGCTCTCTCTCTAGAGCCATCAGTGAACAGCGAGAACTCACCCGCTCGCGACCAGATGACCCCATTCTTGCGCAGCGTGATCAACATGGCGAAAGGAGGAAAGTGCCAACGAGCTCGTCCGGGTCCGGCCATCAAACGTTCGGCTCTGCCCCCGTCCCTCTCCGGCTTCTGGCGGCCGTTCGCGGCAGCAGATAGAGCTGATGGTTCTGTTGACCTCGGAGCGATGGCGGCACCAAAACTCCGTATAATAGAAGTTTTGTCAATGATACCAGGTTTTTGACGCATTTATATTTATGTTGGAACGACAAGATTTATTGAAAATTTTCTTTTATCTAGCAGGTATTTGTACATCTTATATTTTTACAAGTATCCTATTGAGGTCCGGCCGCGTGGTTCGCATGGCCGCTGCTCGCGGCTGCAGGTCGGAAAATATTCTGATTTTCGCTTCGCGATTACGCGGAAGAATCACAACATTTCGAAGGAAGGAGATATGTTTTCTGCCCTTTGTGACAAGATAAACAACGTCAAAAGTAGAATATGCAAATTCTTTCAACGTTGAAATTGTTGCACAGCTCCTTTAAAGGGGCTATGCAACAATTTTTTTACTTTGCGCAAATACCGCTTAGAACGGATCCCTGACGTTAATGACCTATGAAACACGCCTTAGTTTTTCACCCGACGCATTAGAAGTCCCAGAAAAAAATTAAAAAACAACGAGCAGCGTTCACGCCCTCAACTCGCAGCCAGAACAAGCGGCCACGTGATCTGGAGCCGATTATATGCCGCCAATGTTGATCATAGCCACGCGCTGGGGTTGGCAAAGCACAGGACACGCGCTGAGTTCCAGACATTGTTATGGCTCGGCTATTGTCGTCGTTGCAGCGATTGGACACGGGCCACTACTCGAATGCTTCTCGAGCTATCAATTATCACGAGCCTAAATCGAGTGCCCACGCAATGCTCGGGTCCAATCTATGAACCGCATTCAAATATCGTCATACGGGTGTACTGCGATCCCCGCGTTACGTCATCGAATTTTGCAAGGGAGAGATTGAATGAAAATGATCGCTTTTGTCCTTGAAATTACACCGCAACAAAGGAGTTTCTTGGCCAGTGGCATTGCATGCGAGTATCCTTGAGTCCCACTAGTGCCAGTAAGCTCGTGTAAAGTGAAAAACATTCCAATTGAATATCGTTGCACAGCTCCTTTAAAGGGATACTGAACCGAAATTTGGAGCTCACAAAACAGGGCTGTAGCGATAGGCGGGACGCTGCAAAACCCAAAATCCTCACTCGTACAGCGATATATTCTGACGGATTGCCGTAGTTTTGGAAAACGAGTGCGCGATTCAACATGACCGCCGAGGCTAACGAGACATCTGACGTCACGATTGTCATTTTCTTTCCCCTTCCCTTCCTTCCCTCGAGATGGTGAAGCGAAGCGAGAAGGAGAGAAGCGAGGCCGCTTTCCCTTATTCTCAACTGTTCCAGGAGGATCGTGACGTCATATTCCTCGCCTGATCGCGCCCCTATTTTCGAAAAGTAGGACCATCCGTTTGAGACATCAATGTATGTGTGATATTTTGGAGTTCGTAGCGTCTCGTTCAACGCTTCTGCTGCCTTATTTTGCGAAATGCAAATTTCGGTTCAGCATCCTTTTAATCGAGCACTTGTGGGGGAAAACAATTCAAAGCGGATTGATCAATGTGATCGCCGAGATCGCGTCATTTCACGCTGGGCATAGTCGGCAAGCAAATCTGAGACTGATATTATCACGAAAATAATCCCTGGAGAAAGGGGAACAAGGGGGACGAAGGACAAACACACATTTCCAAACACAGCTAAGTGACTGGTGCGCGACCGAAAAAAATGACCTCGTCCTGATTATTTTCGTCATTCTTGTCCAGCCTGCTTGCACCTTTGCATTTAATTGCATTACCACCATAAGCGACATTATGTTGCTTTCGCACTCGATGCCCCGCTATTACGCCCAAAGTAGCGTGCCCAAGAGGACATCGCAGGACAAGCATCTTGATGAAACAAACTCACTCCTCGCGGTTGTAAAATCATTAACACAGCCAAATAGGTGACTGTGAAGTCCTGCAGAAGCCACGGTCGCGATGCTCCCAAAATTTAGAAGAGCGTTCGGGTTAATGTTTTTAAACGATACTAACAATAAATACAATGAGACTTACAAACTTCCGTATTTACATTACTCTTTAAAGATTAAAACAGCGCAAGGACACGTACAAGAACAAGAAGGTAGACGAACGACGACTAGCCAAAACTTCTACTTTAGTCAATTCCTGTTTAATTAGTCGGCATGGTGTCCTCTTTTGTGGGGAGCTAACGACGTTTTTAACGGGAGTAAAACAATGATCAACTAAACGTCTTGTGTATGCAAAGGAGCAAGTGTTTTTTATTTGGAAAAATGTTCTCTGCCAAGCAAAATTTGCTCCTGCAGCGTCGATAACCGGTAAAAGAATACTTCGAAAATACAAGGTAATATAAAAGTAACTGAAGTTATGCGGCGCTTTAGTTATATGTTGTGGTTTGGCGTATCTAACTTTCTGATCAGGTCGTTACAGAAAAAAGGCTCGAGGTAGCACACCTAAGTATTTATGAGTTGTGAATGCGAAAGCATGCATGTCGTTCTTCCGCTCTCTTATTTCGTATCCGGCGTACCTCCGTCGACGACCGAGCGCGCGCTCTCCTCGCCGCGCTGATTTTGGGCATGGAGCCGCTGCCTCGCTCGGCGGCCAGACGCTTCGTGTTACCGGGGCGCTGGCGGCGCGGACACGCAGCGCCATGGGGTGGCGGTCGTTGAAACTGACGCGCAGCGGCCAATGGGAGCCTCGTTCCTTAAAACTATGACGCGCGCCAGCCAATGGGACTGAAGCCGAAATCCATCAGATTTCGGCTTCACTACGCTCCTTTGGGGAAACTAGGTGCCGTTTGGCTAGGCTTTTCGCGCGGCTTCAAAGCTGGGAGCCATCAGATCTCGGCTTCACTTGAAGAAAGGAGTCTAGGTGCCGTTTGGCGGGACTTCAAAGCTGATGTCGTCGGCTCGCTCCATGGGACTGTTAGTGCTTTCGTATTAGTATCGCTCTAAATATCACTGGAGAGATTTTTAACCTTTAAAGTATCAAAATTATAATTTCGATTGGGCATATTTATTAGAACCGAAGCTATAGGAGGACACGTAACTTGACATTAGCGCAAACTAAATGTATAAGCACACAAAAAATGTATTTGCTACAAAAATGTTTTTGTTCGTGAAGTTTCGCCTTTCTTTTGTTGCTTTAACCTTAAGTATCGTCCTTGTGCTCAACAAGGACGAACTTCAAGGTCTAACACACAAGTCCTTTAAAAAAGAGACAGCACTGAGAGAAAAGAATGGCAAGTCACAACGGGATTGTTATGTTTTGAAGGTTATCCTCAACGGATAATTGACATGTTTACAACATTGCTCTTCGCTTGCGCCATTTCTATGGTCTTTGAGCTATACCGAGGATTATTTTTGAGTACCTTGTACATATGTGCCGCGAACGCAATACATATTCAGTTCCAAAACTAGATTGCTTTCGCAGAACCAAAATACATCCACAATAAGACTTTTACCAGGATATTTTCCTGGACTAATCTGACAGCAAAGGAGTTTCTAAAGAATAAACAAACAAAAATCTAGTATGTATGTTACCTATTTTACGCCAAATAAATCTAGTGCTCAAAATGCCAGATCTACTTTATTATCGTTTAATCAATTTTTTTTACAAGGAAAAAATGTTCTACTCCAAAAGTACATAAGGCGAAACGAACTCGCCTGACAAGTTACCAATGGCCTGCGTCGTGGGAAAGGTACACCAGCACGCGACGTTACACAAGACAGACAAATAATGAAAAGAAAAACTACGCATACATTAATGAGAACAGCAATACATTACTAGCACAACAGCAAAACATAAACATGTTAATACGGGAAAACATACAAAAGAACCCTGAAACTTCGTAAGTGTATTTATTAAAAAAACGGTTTCTCTCAAAAATGTCAAAAAGGATGCATATAACATGAAGACATTCAGTTTCAAAAAACAAATATATATACATATATAAAATTATGCATATATATATATATATATATATATATATATATATATATATAATATATATATATATATATATATATATATATATATAAACCAACACGCGGCCCTGACGTCACGCAGCTGCGGTGGCGCTGTTGACGGCACTGCGCACGCGCAGTGCCCACGCCCGGTGTGGGCAAACGCGGGCTTGTTTGTAAACAGCGTGTCGGTCTATATGCAGGGTGTGACAAAAAAAAATTACACGGTCCTTTTTACCGCAAAAATAAACTAGGCATCGCCGTACGCTCATTCTCCACCCAAAGGTAGCGCTAGAGGTCACAACCAGATGCCAAAGTTTCAGCCCGATCCGATAACTTAATCAAAAGTTATAAGTGCTTTTCTGAAAATTTCAATGGGAAAATGGCGGCCGACGGAGTTTTCGACATATGGGGCTCTATGGCATCAGAAACCGAAAACGGGCAAAAATGGGCTCCATTTTCCCATTGAAATTTTCAGAAATTCACAATTATGTTTGCGAAACCAACGTAACGTTGCAAACCTCGTTGAATGATATGAGCTGAAACTATCATTTCAGAGAGTATCGCTCCACTTCGGCGCATTGCTTTCGCTTTTCTGCAATGTGCGCGTCTTCCATAATTTCGTCATTTTTTATTTTTTTTATCTTCTTGAGATATCCTTTAAGGTTCTCGTAAGCTGCATCGGCAATTTTACTTCGTCGTAAAGTGGGAAAGAAAAAGCAATGCACGGGCCGAGCGGGACGTAGACATGCCGCCACCCTTTTTAATTCTTAGTGTCGCATCCCCTTTTTAGATAGCTGTCGTGATTGTTTATTTAGTCGAGAGCAGTACTATGCAGTTCATAGTGCTACAGAGTAGCACTATGAACATTGGAACGACTACCATATGACTATCCATGCTCGTGAGAGAAGGGAGGAGGCTACAGACAACCTGTGATTACCAGGAGGCGTTACCAGAGCTAAAGCTCATGTGCCACCGCCTTTGAGAGCTGCAACCTTTCCCTTTCGTTTTGCTTCTAATGCAATTAATCCAATTGTATGAGCGAGCTGGACAAGAAGAGGTCCCTGGTTCGATACCAGGACCAGGATGTTTTTTTCGGTCGCGCACCAGTCATCTAGCTGTGGTTGGAGCTTTGTGTTTGTCCTTGTCCCCTTTGTTCCCCTGCTTCAGGGAATATTATTGTCATGTCGTTTTGCTTCGCTGGCAGGTTCTATGATCTATGCTGTCCACATATCTGGTATTGAATTCCAGTTTGTTATACACAGTTAACCAAAACCGAGAGAGGGAGCAACTACTCGGAATATTTAAACGTGGGCGACCAGGAATTCAGTCTTGAATACGTTAAGAGACTTTGCCTGTGTGTCAACCCAACTAAGGACTGCGTTTTGCTGACCTGTAAGGTGTCTACAAAAAGAGATGAATTAACCATGGAATTGTTGCCATTGAAGGAAGAAGAGTAAATCGAAGTAGCTTTGTGAGAATCTAGCAAACTGCTAAAGAAACAAATGGAAAGAAACGCATTTTGCAAGGAGCTCAAAAACTGCGTAACGATTTAATTGCCCTAATAATTCATTCGAGATGCTGAGCGGCTTGCTATAAGCTCATAAAAGTCGCATCTCAAGGCTTATATCATTGTATTGCAATTTGATTTTTGCGGAAAACTGGCTCGTCATTCTCCCGGCGAGCGGTACAATGCTCTCATTGGAAGAATCAAATCGTGTCTATATTCACCTGCGTGGCTACAACGGAGCGCAAAATCTACAGCTTCGGAGTTGTCAGCAACGACTTCGTGCACAATCCGGTACACACACAGTTCGGTCTGCGCACAGTCAAAGAGTATCTGGAAGAAAACACTCCGATATTTACTAAACTTCTCTACACCTCCGACGAGACGGCTATTCATTTCAAAAATAAGTTTCAACTCTACGAAATGGCGAAGAGACAAGATGTGACCAAATTATTTTTTAAGCTACGGGACACGGCAAAGGTTTGTGTGTGTGTAATGGCGTAGGGAGAGTCCTCAAGCACCAAGCCTCCTTTCAAAACCCCAGGCCGACAGAACTGGAAACCATTGGAAGTGCTGATGATTTTTTCCCTCTAGAGGCTCCCGAAAGTGCGTGAAATTGTACTCCTCAAAAGTGAAACACCATATCTCGCCCAGTACCGTAACACAGAGAAGAAAAGAATGGATTTTTTTAGACTTGTGAAAAAACATTCAATCCTGCCACTTGTGGATGAAGGCTCAAAATGGAGACGGATCTTTCAGGATTGTAATAAAAAATAGAAAGACGAATCTTCAAGAGCAATGTTAACCTCACTTAAAGCCACTTTGTTTTACCATATAAAATTACGTGACCTAATTTCTAAGCGAGAGGATCCCACCCCTCCTGAGTCGCAAAAAGGTATTGTATATAAAGTGACCTGTCAGGACTGTGACAAGTGTTACATCGGAGAAACCGGCCGAAAATGGAGCCCTTTGAGGCGGGTCAAAGGGCACAGAAGAGACGTGGAGAAGGCAATACATGCCACAAGGTGAAAAACTGAACAAGTGGATTATTGTTAGACGACTGGTCACACTTTCAACCTTGTGAACGCTGTAACCCTGGCACAAGAACAACGGTGGGGCTCTAGAAGATATCTGGAATCATGGTGTATTCGTAGCGACCCATCGGCCTGTAATTCTAACCCCCCCCCCGTGTACACCGACATCCTGAAATAACTAAGAATCATCATTTAACATCACATCTACTACGGACGAAAAAGAACTTGAAACGGGGGCCGTAATGATGATGTCTCCGGTATGCCATGGACGAAGAAGTCGTCGGAACCAGCGCTCCGGATGATGAGAAGGATGAAGCAAGCGTTTGGTTGCTGGTAGCTAGTTGTTCTTAGGCTGCACTGACGATGTCTCCCGCATAGGAGACAAAATGTCGACTTATGAAATGTTGATATTGTTATATAAGTCGGAGGTATTTGCTTTGTAACCATGAATCCCGGCTTTTCGAACATTTTTGCACTGGAAGTATAGAAGAGGCACTGGTAGTATACGTCATCCTCGATCTAATATGGCGGCTTACCGCGGGCTCGACGACGCGATGGCGGCGCACGACGGACCAACGTTACCACGGACGTGATACCGCTACTTCGGAAATGTCGTTCGCAGTACTGGCCAATCGCTCTTCAAGCCCAGAACAGCGAGCGGAACGACTATAAGTGAGAAACAATCACACGACAAACGGTGCGCGCAACGTCGTCGTCCTCATAGTCTGTTTCACACGCCGGAGAAGTGGAGGAGCGGAAAAAGACTGGGTAGGAAGCGATTGTCACGTGACTTCCAGCAACTCTCTCCTGCTCCACAGGAGACGGAGCTCTTCCGTCTGTCCACATTAGCACAGCAGACGCTGAAGTGAGCTCTCTTCCTCACCGGCATTCGCTCTGCTAATGTGGAAAGAGGGGAGGACTCCGTCTTCTGCTGCTCTTGAGTTGCAACGGGCTGTGGTCACGTACGCACGCACCGACCCAGCGGCTCCCGAGAGAACTTTGCTCCGCTCGATCGAGCGGCCCCGGAGAGCGTCAGATTACCTTACCCGGCTCAAGTGCTGCGTCGTCGACGGATGTTGCCGCACGCTTACATAAGTCCGCGCAACATCCATTGCACCACATTAGATAACATCTTGGCAATCACACCATATAGCACTGCCAATACTGCTGTCTCATCCGGCTGACGTATTGCCTCGCGATTGCGCCAGTTCACGCCATCGCGAGGTAACCCTCAACACGAGGGTTTAAAAAGGAGTCGGGACAGAGGACTGGACGGAGACGAGACGGAGCGAGCAGCGAGACGACATGGAACCAGCGGCCTGGACTGACGATGACATCGATGCTGCATCATTATTCTAAAGTTAGACAAATAATAACCAGTTAATTTAATAAAAAGTTAGCGTTCTCACCAACCGTTTTAGACCATCTTAACTTCCTAGTCAAGTCTAGAACACCTCGAGACGCTACAGTGGTTTCAGCGTCACACGGTCACACCCCTGGGAACCTTCGATCCACCCGACGCACGGTTCGACCACATCCACATAGACATTGTTGGACCGCTGCCGCCTTCCCAGGGAAATGCCTACCTTCTGACTTGCATCGACCGTTTTACTCGCTGGCCGGAAGTCGTCCCCCTGCCCAACATAACTGCGGAAACGGTGGCACGTACATTCGTTGCATACTGGATTTCGCGATTCGGAACGACTTCCACTATCACGACTGACCGGGGCCGAGAGTTTGAATCCAGTCTCTTCTCCAGCCTCACTAAGCTGCTGGGATCTCGGCGCATTCGCACCACTGCTTACCACCCCGCCAGCAATGGCATGGTGGAGCGCTTTCATCGCCAGCTGAAAGCCGCCCTCAAGACCCATCAACGTCAAGATTGGATGGAAGTTTTGCCCCTCGTTCTCCTCGGCATTCGGACAGCCCTCAAATCCGATCTCGGTTGCAGCGTTGCAGAGTTGGTCTACGGTACGACCCTTCGCCTCCCCGGTGAATTCTTCACATCCACACAAGCCGACGCCTGTCTGGACTCCACCAACTACGTGACCCAACTGCGAGAGGCTATGACACACATCCGTGCCACCGCACCCCGTCAAAAACCCAGCCAACCCTCCTTCATCAGCCAGGACTTGGCAACGTGCACACATGTCTTTCTGCGAAATGACGCCGTGCGGAAGCCCCTGCAACCGCCCTACGACGGGCCACACAAGGTGTTAAGGCGAGGTTCAAAGAACATCACACTTGCAATTCGTGGTCGCACCGAGGTCGTCGCATTAGATCGCGTTAAAGCAGCTTATTTAGATGGCGCCCCAACAGACACTTCTGCAACGGTACCACCCCACTCGGAAGCGCCACCTAAACAAACAATGCTCGCGCCGACCTCCCCTCCTCCTTCTTCACCTGACCACAAACAGATCATCGCCCCGCACAAGCAGCGCCCGACGAAGATCCAGACACGCTCCGGCCGCCACGTGCATAGGCCACAGCGTCTGGGCATCGCAGCTCCTTTAACAGCTGCTACACACCTCACTCGCGCGCCCGCGGCGAGTCGAAAGCCTAGGCTCGGATAACGGTAGTCTCTAAACGTTCGCCTACTCTCTGGGGAGGGAGTACTGTGGTCACGTACTCACGCACCGACCCAGCGGCTCCCGAGAGAACTTTGCTCCGCTCGATCGAGCGGCCCCGGAGAGCGTCAGATTACCTTACCCGGCTCAAGTGCTGCGTCGTCTACGGATGTTGCCGCACGCTTACATAAGTCCGCGCAACATCCATTGCACCACATTAGATAACATCTTGGCAATCACACCATAGCACTGCCAATATTGCTGTCTCATCTGGCTGAGGTATTGCCTCGCGATTGCGCCAGTTCACGCCATCGCGAGGTAACCCTCAGCACGAGGGTTTAAAAAGGAGTCGGGACAGAGGACTGGACGGAGACGAGACGGAGCGAGCAGCGAGACGACATGGAACCAGCGGCCTGGACTGACGACGACATCGCTGCTGCATCATTATTCTAAAGTTAGACAAATAATAACTAGTTAATTTAATAAAAAGTTAGCGTTCTCACCAACCGTTTTAGACCATCTTAACTTCCTAGTCAAGTCTAGAACACCTCGAGACGCTACAGGGTTATAGCCAGGCATAAATCTCCCTGTTCGCCTTTTGGTTTCTGTTTAGGAGGAATTACGTTTTTTGTTTTTTTTATTTTTCGGCTTTATTAAAACGATACGTAACTCTGCAGAAAAAAAATATTCATTGGGCAGTGTCTGGACACCATATTAAATTGCTTGCCAAGAAATACAATAAACACTTTTGGTGTGTCAGTGTTACTTAAATTCAAGTTAAGATTACGCTTTTGTCCCACAAAGAGGTGGACGAGAAGCGAAGGCTGCAAGCGCGCAGCCCCTTGCGCTTTTTCGCCAGCTCTCTTGCCCTTTCCCTTCCCCTAACTTTCGTGTAATTAATTTAATAATCACTCCCTCCCCTTTTTGTTTACAATATTACTACGGCTGCACGAACATACATTCAGCGGGACCACCAGTCGAAGCCACCCCATCGTGCTTGTACCCTCCGCGGTCAGTCAGTGCTAATATGAGACGAAGTCATACCTTATTGCATGTTCTTTTACATCACCTAACAAACCGAAAGGGCCCCTGAGAGGGAATTTGTCGACAGAAGTCACTTACTTCAAAACCGGTTAGGCCTGAAATACTACGATTTAAGTTTGGTTCTTTATAGTACGAGTATTTGATTGGGCGACTATGTAATCCCAGTATAAAACAAAACAACATCGTGAAGTTCGCAGAAGCGGCAGAAGGCTTGTCCTATAAATTTCAATGAGATGACAACGCGTTACTGTGCTGGCGACGAAACATTGGCCATCCGCTTAACTTAAAACGCTGGCTAAAATGCTCGATGCGCAGATTTAATACGTGTTTTCTGGCGGTTATATATATATATATATATATATATATATATATATATATATATATATATATAGATATAGATATAGACCGACACGCTGTTTACAAAAAAACCCGCGTTTGCCCACACCAGGTGGGGGCACTACGCGTGCGCAGAAACCGAATTCGCGTGAAGCGAAGCGTCTGCGCATGCGCAGTGCCGTCGACAGCGCCACCGCAGCTGCGTGACGTCAGGGCCGCGTGTTGGTCTATAGGTGACAAAGTTTTCTACAATGTCTACTAAATTAAAAATGTCTTATTTTTCCCTCGGCTCAAATACGTATGTGTGATATGCTACATGTACACAATGTCTCCCAACTATATATATTATCTACATATGCGTTATAAATACAGTACCTCAAAATGTTCATCTCCTTCTCCATTGTTGACAGCTTCGTCTCCTCCAGCCGCGGAAGGCATTCCAGTAGTCAGAATGGTAAAGACCACGGCATATGCAAAGTCACGTTGCATGTTCACTCACCTTGATGTCTTGACTCTCCCAGAAATCCTAAATTTTGATAGCCGCTCTTTTCTTCCCTAAAACCGTAACATGTGACAGCCAGAAACAATTTTTTTTTTTATCTTTTTGCAAAGTGCGATGTTGATGCAAAACCACTCATTTTGTATATATGGCTAGAGGAGGCAGATAAACTCGTCGCATTTTAAAATTTTCAATGCTTATGTCTATTTTGTTACCATTTTTGTCAGCCGTCATTATATTTTTTTTATCTAAAACTTACAAACAGACATTGGAAAAATGTCAAGGATTCCTGTTAGTATTTCTTAGCACTTGAAACATCTTCAAAAGCTCGTTCTTACAGAAACTGTAGAGCTCTTCAAGCAAAAAGAATAATTTTGTATATATATATATAAACAAGAGACAGGCAAACTTGTCTCATTTTTATAATTTTGAATGCTTTCGTGTAGTTTTGTTTACGCTTTTCGTCTGCTTTCATTAAATATTTACAGGCATAAAACTTACGAACGACTCTTAACGACGCTTGAGAACAAAATAATTATCTATAAAAGCTAGACACCTTGCATGGTTCCGGCATTTGAGCACAAGATATTTGACGTCTTTCGGGGAACGCTACAAGAGCTTAGTATTCCAAGAAGAGCTTAAACGTAAAAAAAAAAAACTTCAGTTTCCTCGTATCTGCCTGAACTGGGCGGAGCCCACCCGAACAGCCCACCTGAACAACCCGTCGTATGCAATATCCAAAGCATGTGTCGCAAACTGCTGTGTGCGGCACGCCGGAGCAGCCATCTTTCCGAATGTTCGCACGCTGGTTCACATAGTTACGACGCACATGTGACTTGCGTTTAATGTTTTGATGGCAGCCTTTCAACTCTTAGAACAAAGCGTCAAGTTCTGGCTGACACTAACACTGTTCACACATACAGCTGCTTAATGCGAAGTGTAAACGAGTATGCCCATGACCTGCTGAAAAGGACAGCCTGGCACTTAGGCAGTACGGCCGCGCATGTCCAATCAAAGCTCGCAGGATGCTTACATAGACTGCGCGACATTGTTAAGCACTGGACAAAACAAAGAAATAAATGCACCTTGATCCTACGAGAAAACTCGGATGACACAGAGTATAGTAAGACTTGCGAAGCTTGTAACTGGGTTCATGAGCTTTTAAGCTTGTCATCTTGAGAAGCTTGTCGCTTCTCATAGATGGAGCTCGCTAGCAAAGCCTGGCCTTTTTCGTTTAGCCAGGGCCTCGAGAATGTTCTCTGTAGCGGCCCACCACACGCCCTCAAAGTTGAACTTGTGTCGTATTCAAAATTCGGAAATAATGCCTACAACCAAGAAGGATAGAATTGTAGGAGTGGGCCATGATGTTAGCTCCGTAGCCCCCGCAACCCAACCTCCATTATCGCCTGCCCCTTCGCCGTCTACTTCCTCGCCCATCATGACTACCCGTCATCCCTTGTTGTTGACGGTTGTTCGTAGGGAAGGGCTGGCTGGCACTGGTGGGCTCTGCGCCTCTACTCACCTCAATTCCCATGGAGACTGCGCCTGCCCGGTGACATCTGTCGTCTGCCTCCTTTCCTAAGTACTTCGCTTCGGTTAAGGAACTGTTTTTTGCAGATAGTCTAACGTGTTCAACTAGCTTACCTACGCATTTCAACGGCAATTCATCTTGGACGCACCCTCGCAAAGCTGGTGTCGTTATGTGTGGTGATATCAAACGCAGAGAGTGCCTGAAGAATTTAGAGGTTGCTCAAACGATTTTAAGTTACTAGCTCCTGTGTATTTGTTTGGACGCACTTTATGACAAACAAATCGGCGGCAAGCAGCTCATAGTCCGATCTTCTCAATTGCCAATTGCGACACTCCCCTGATGACTTGATAGGTGCTTGGATATGGTCAAAAACATCGAGTGAAACATATTTCTTCAGACTACGGGTGCGGAATGCTCTGCTTCTCGGGGCGCGATGACCCAGGTCCACTCTACAGCCGATCGAGCCTTCGGACGGCGCTCGAATGCGTGCTCAGAGTGCCGTCCAATCTTACTTTGGTGCCGTCAGACGGCACTCAGGTACAGCCTGGATTAAAACAGTTCGCTTTAATTGTTATTGCGGTCACCGTGTAGGCCACTCACTGAGCTGAGGAGGAGGTGAGACGGGGGTCCAGTCACCGCCGCGATCAACGACCGAAATCCAGCGGTTCCGCAGCTCGCACGTAGCCAAGGGGGGGGGTGGGGGGGGGGGGGGGCATGGGGCTCAGGCTCCCACCCCAAAATCTTCCGTTTTGCTGGGGCCTCCTCTCCCCCTCCCCCTCATACAGCATGTTGTCATGGGCGGCGGCGGCCGGCCCCTTCCCCCCCCCCCCCCCCCCCCAAACAAATTCCTGGCTACGTGCCTGCCGCGCACACTGCAAAGCCCCATCCTGGCCCCTCCGACGCGCGATACCACATTCTTTCGATTCCTAGAGCTCGCCTGTCATCGCAGTTCGCCCAGTCTGCCGCTCTCGGCTGCGCTCGCTATCTCCCTTCCGCTCTGATAAAACCCACTAGACAAAACGAGTGCACGGGTGTGGTGGGCCCATAGTTTCGGAAAATGCTTTGTGGCCACTTCCCGAGCTTATGCTACCATGCTTTCGTGGATACTCACCTTTGTTGAACGAACTGTGAAGTGGGACCAGTCAGTGATTCGGTATTACTTTCGCGTTGATTTGAACCGCTCGTTCTCGAAATAGGAGCCTTATCTCGAACAAAACAATCCAATAGCGCAAAGACCGCGACTACCTCGCACACGACGCTCCGCATACCTTCCGGCATCTTGGGTCCCAGTGTTGCCTGGTGGGGAAAACAAATATCATGGCTAGAACCCAATCGACCTCCTAAAAATGAGTTAGATAGATAGATAGATAAATATTTATTTGTACATTTAAGTACAGGTCGCATAGAAGGCGTTTCCGCCCGTAAACATATGTGCCTATGTGGCCAGCTAGAAGATGATGGTGATGCGAGGCTTCTTGGCTTGAGAAGTGTGGGACGATGATGATAGGATGGTGAAGAGGGTGAAAAGTGAGGTGGGGGACGTATAATGAGGTAGGCAAGACATTCGTAGGTGTTGGTTTAGAGGTGTTTGGCTGCTGCCTTGCAGAGATGTGTCACCTCGTCTCTGTCTGTGACGGGCAAGCTGGTGATGGCATCAGGCAGGGACCTCCAAAGTCTCACACCCCGGAGGAGACATCAGTTGTCGTGCCGTTGGGTCCGCGCGAAGAGAGGGTCTATGCGCCCGGTTCGTTCGTTGCTCCGGGGCGCAGAGCGAAGGTAGTCGTCCTACGGGATCCCAGGACCAATCACATGAGCCAGCAACCGTAGGGTGGCTACGTCTCGCCGGTGGGACAGCGTATTCCACTTTGCTGCTCTCAAGAGTTGGGTTGTCGGGATGTCACGTGGCAAAAAGCGAGGACTTGGAGAGGTTCGGCAGTAGACGCCGTAAGCTGCTCGCCGCTGGATGGTCTCTAGTGTCGCCTGAGCAGAGGCTCCCTGTGGCGACCAGATAGGCGAGCAATACTCTAATAGGGGCAAGACCAGCGCAGTGTACAGCTGCGCCAGCACAGCAGGCCCCAGACCCTTACTGATAGTTTGCACGAAACCCAGCATCCGCCTTGGGCGTGAGGCGACGGAGTGGACGTGTGCAGTGAAGCTCAATTTGCTGCCAAGGGTGACACCCAGCAGGGTTATGCTCTCCTTTCGTTCCAATGGAGTTCCATTAACAGTTAAAATTACTGGTGGATTCTGTGCTTTCCTTTTTGTGGTGAAGTGAATTGTAGCAGCTTTTGATGCAGTCAGGGGTAATTTGTTTCTGATCGCCCAGGCTTGGATGCGATCAAGGTCTTGTTGCAGTTGATTATAGTCTTCCTGAGATTGATTCGGTTGAAGGAGGGTGAGATCATCAGCATACTAAAATTATGTACTTTTTGTACTCCCAGACTAATCTTTTAGCAAATATCATAAACTATAAAACAACAGTCTAGCTAGAAATAAATTCCCAAATTGAACTATATAGTTAAAAAAAAAACTTTGCTATACTGAAGTTCGTGTTATTTCTATTGCGTCACTCTGTTGCAACGTCCGGCAGAAATTTTGCAGCGTCCAAAAATCGCTTTGATAGTATCAAGTATTCCGATGACTTGACTCAACGCTGCAATACAAAAACCCAAACCATTCTGCGTGAAAACGAAACTACTTGGATGCGAGTTTCGAAACTACTTGGTGGTCTGGCAGCACTGTGCGGGCGGTTATCTTGGTTAGTATCTTGAGTTTTGGTTTCTCCGCATTTCCTCCCAGGGCATGGACGCTCTGCCGCTGAGTGCGATTCGGAAACTTTATATTGTTTCTCACTTCCAATCACCCAACGTGGACGAGGAGCTAGGCCGTCATGCGTGTCATCTCTGTGCACACTTTCAATTCTTTTTTCGATGCGAATACGAATGAAATCGTACTGTTTAGCGGTGGACTGCTCTTCGGTATAACGTGCGACTCAAGGTTTTTTGTTCGTTTGTTTTTATTGGCAAAAGCTTTTTTTTGTTTTTAGAAAGCTCTGTGTTTTAGTGGAAACTGTGCTCCGGGCAATATTTTCAGGCGTTGCATGAGCTTAAATTGGTTTCAGATAGCATTGACCTCAAGCACAGTTGACGGATGTTTTGCTATTAATGAAGATTTGTTCAACCCTGGCAGAGTAACTGCATTGACTTTCTCAAGACTAAACAATTTTTTTTTACCTCGGCTGCGACAAACAAAAGAGAGAGAAATAAAAAGGATTTTGTGAAATGAGGTTGCTACCACCCGTGTTGCTCCACTCGACGTCCGCAACGTAAGTTTTCGCCGCCGCGGCCGTCGAATTTTTAGCCACTGCGATAGCAGAATCCCGTCTCTATGAATGTTGAGCAAACAGACACGTAGAATGTGTCTGTTATGTTTTCTATTCTGCATGACCCCGCCTTAAATATTCAAGAATATTTTAACAAAAAGCTCCTGTTTTGTTTTAGATGTGTTTTACAAACCTCGTTTACCGACGCCAGATAAAGTGTATAGAAATCGCATCGAAGCAATGAGATTGTTTTCTGGTCCAGGCTAAGATAAGATGATACCAAGTATAGGATTTCGAACGAGGCTGATGGCGCGAGCTCCATTTTTGTTTTCTTAGTTTATAAATATTTTTATCCAGTAGCGCGCGTGGATAGACGATGTAGTGCCGCTTCATGTTGGCAAGCTCGCGTCCTCGCCAGACGACATGGCGCCGCTTTAAGATCCATCGCCGCTCCGCCATTATTACTAAAGCCCCTCTATCCTGGGAAAAGTGGTGTCATTCATTGTTGTGGAAATGCTTGAGACACGTGCTGCGCGCCCAAGGGATACCAAGGGCACCGTCCCCCGGCCCTGGGGGGGGGGGGGGGGGTTCTGGTTTGCCCCCCCCCCCCCCCACACACACACAAAAACAAGTTGGTACGCCACTGGCAGCACTGATCTCTAATCGATCACATAGCAGCACTAATAGAGCAACGCTGCGGACTAAAGATAGTTTTAGAAGGCAAAGGTACAAGATGGCGAGATTGAAAATCTTTGAAGCGTGGCCGGTATTGTTGTGTGCAATCCGTTCACCAATAATAATTAATCGAGCCGCGCTAAAACTAGATGTCACGTGCAATTGTTGATAATGAGTCAGACCACTGATCAGTGATGAGCAGCTGTTCCTCGGTATTCTTTAAACCGTAAAAAAACGTACTTCCCCCCTTTTCCATTGCCACAGAATGCTGGATGTAGCTCGTTTCTGGACTGCGAGTGCCGCAAGTTACAAGTACAGTCGTCAGAGTCAAGTAAAACGCTGCTCCAGAGGCACATACACCTTCACGCACATTGCACTCGTAAAACACATCCACATGGCGTCGAATCTTGATCGGTATCCAAGCGTGCGAAGGCACAGAGAAGCAGCACTTCGGCGTGACAAGAAAACTTTGATTACGTCGGGAGACCGGCGAAACATGCTTTCGACGAGTTGTGACTTTTTCGTTCGGCACCGCGCTTTCGTAAAATTTTCCGCGTGTTCTCAACGGTAAGTCTCAACGCTTACACAAGGTTTCAAAAACTTCTGCAAATGACGACGAACAAGTAGAAAACGTTTCTCCAGCACGCTGCCGGCAGCCTCTGTAACGCTAGCAAAACCACAATCTGTCTATGTGAAAGATGGCCGTCCGGTGACTTCACTAGCACTGCAGCGACCAAGCCGAGAAGCGCGATCAGCAATAGACCTATTAGCGGCGAGAAGTTTTGGTGGCGCCCTCCTGTGGTTTCCCCTTGTGACGTAATTACCTTGCAAACAACAAGTTCGATGGTGTTTGTTATTAGCATGGTGGAAGCTTGAAATCATTGCGCTCTCAAAGGAACACTGCCAACACCGTCAAAATTAAAGTTCTTTCATTCCTCTCATTTCCGTCGATGATAAATCCCCTTTCCGACGTCATAGTCAGCGTTCGGCCAATCGTGCGCGACCGAATCACTCACCGGTCCCACTTCACAGTTCGTTCGACAAGGGTGAGTATCCACGAAGAGTAAAACTATACGCAATCCGGAGTGCACTTGGGGCGGAAATGGCTATACTACGCACTCCGCTAAACTCGTATAAAACGAATGATCACAGCGAGTTTTCTAAGCGATGGCATAGCGTAGGGGATTCTTCTTCCGGCAGCGACAGCGATCGGACGCAGAATCATGAGCTCCTCCGGAGCGGCGATAACGGCCCCCGCCGGCCGTGGTGACTCGGCTTTTTCCGGCTCCGAAGATTACAGGGTTGTTCTGCCCCAGCTGCCTTCAGGGGAGGCGATGAAGCGTGCCGTCGTACTCCACGGCGACATGGCTTGTCGCCCATATCGCATCGAGGACTTCCGTCAACCACTCGGTGAAGCAGGAGTGCTCGGTGAGGTTGCCAAGATTGGGGCCTATCAAATGTCCCATGTCTGGCTTCTCGACCTCAAGACCGACGCGGCCAAGACGAAGCTCCTCGAGGTGGGGCGACTCGCCGTCAAGGGCCGCACGTGCCTCGTCGTCGACCCTTTCCGGCAGGAGGTGCGGCTGAAGCTGCACTGGGTGGCGTTCGGCGTTTCAAACGACGTCATCCACCGGGCCTTCTCCGAGTTCGGGGAAGTCAAGGAGGTGGCGCACGAGCGTTGGAGGGTGCCGGGGTTTGAAGGCGCCGAGTCGACAACCAGGATCGTGCGCCTTGTTCTGCGTGAGGGCGTCAGCCTCGACCGCCTGCCTCACCAGCTTCGGCTCGGCGGTGGCTCGGTGCTCGTGGTCGTGCCAGGGAGGGCCCCCATCTGCCTCCGGTGCCGCATGACGGGCCACATACGTCGTGACTGCCGGGCCCCCAGGTGCACCGAGTGCCGGGCTTTTGGCCATGAGCGGGCCGACTGCGTCCGTTCGTACGCGCAGGCCGCAGGACGAGGTGCGCACGACGAAACCGACGACCACCTCATTGATGAGGAGGAGGCCGAGACAGCAGCAACCTCTGCGATGCCCCCGACGGAGAAGGCCAAGAAGGACGAGGTGCCCGACACCGTAACCGAGGGGGCGAACGCCCCGACGCCGGAGAAGCCTACGACCGAGGCTCCAGCCACTCCACTGGCGGGCGAGCATCATACTGCGTCGTCACCCAGCAACGTC
The DNA here is from genome assembly GCA_013358835.2 of Ixodes persulcatus. Taxonomy (NCBI): domain Eukaryota; kingdom Metazoa; phylum Arthropoda; class Arachnida; order Ixodida; family Ixodidae; genus Ixodes; species Ixodes persulcatus. Next base: position 6,672 of record JABSTQ010004538.1, on the reverse strand, counting down.
GAGGCAGGGGCAGCTCCGGTTCCAGACGGGGACCTAGCCGGGCAAAAGATGGACGTCGAGGTGGGTGTTGCGAAGCGCCCGCTCGAAGACGTCACGGGTGCCACTCCGGAGCGGCGGCTGCGCCAGATGGAGAAGAAGTGGAGGGTGGTGGCAGGATGGACGGGAGCGGAAGGCCAGCAGCGGCTTTCGGCACCGAAGGGACGTGACAAACTGTCACAGTGAACTGGTGTGTCAGCTGACTGTCTCAAGCGACAGCAGCATCTGGAGGTGAGCGCTGTATGTTTGGTCTGGTCCCGCTAGCTCATGGTCTCCTTAGAAAGGTCTGTTCGTTTTGCGACCCTAAACGTGCGAGGGCTCAACGAACGCAGGAGACAGAGGCAACTGTATCGTCTGGTCGTCGAACAGGACCTAGATATCGTTGCGGTACAGGAGACCAAGGTAGAGAGCGAGGACCGGACCGAATTTATGGTGCGTCCTTTCACGACACTTTACAATGTATGCGTCAGCCACGCAGTAGGGACCTCGGCGGGGTGTTTGCTGCTCGTGCGCCAGAGTTTGGGGGCGACAGTTCAGGCTGTAACGACGTGTGATTCGGGACGTTTTGTTGTCTGCGATTTATTGTTTTCTTCTTTTGAATGGCGGATAATTTGCGTTTATGCTCCAACTAGGGTGGAAGAGCGGCGGGCTTTTTTTGATTTAATTCAACAATATTGTAACTGCGAGCGCCTGCTTATTTTCCTGGGGGACTTCAACTGCGTATGTTCCTCGCGTGACAAAACAAGTACTACGCCATATAGTGATGCGAGTACTGTAAGTCTTAGTAGAGTAATTAGTGAGAACGGCCTAGACGACGTCGGGGAATGTTTGAGGAAGGGGAGGGATGTATTGTTTACCCACTTCCAAGGGGCAAGCCACGCCCGTTTGGATCGAGCGTATGTTTCGTTGGAGCTGTTGCCTTTTTGTTTTGAATACCGCGTGCGTCCTGTTTCATTTAGCGACCATTGTTTGGTTTCCTGTTGTCTGCGGAGTGAAAAAGAAAATAGAAAATGTTTTAGCTGGGAGCTATGGAAGCTTAACTCCAAACTTTTAGTGGATGACGTTTTTAAAGCCAGCGTTCAGGCTTCTTTACAGGAAGTAGAAAACTGGAAAACTTCAGAGTACGGGGCGAAGTGGGATCTGTTTAAGCAGAGAATTAAAATTTTAGCCTTGGAAAGGGCGAGTGCGATTAAAAACGAAGAAAGTCGTAATGAAACGTTACTGCGCAACTCCTTGCAGATACTGATTAAAGAAGAGGGCAAAACGCCGGGGTATTTTAAAGATGACATTTGTTCGTTGAAGGCCAAACTTGAGCTTATCGATAAAGAACGATATCGCGGTGCGCTAGTCAGAGCGAGGGCAGGAAAGGTGATAGCCGGGGAGACACCCACAAAACGAGCACTCGGCCTTGAAAAGCGCAACGCGCGTCGGAATGACATCGCCGAAATAGACTGTGGAGGGACGGTCTCTAGCGATCAGTCTGATATAGAGCGTGCCTTTTACGAGTATTACAGCGCACTTTTCGCGTACATCCCAGTTTCAGTTGAGCAATTTAAAATTGAGTTTCTGTCTTTTATGCCTCGTCTCGACGACGACACGAAGGAGTGGTTGGAAGCCCCCATTTCAGTGGAGGATGTTAAAATATCAATTGAGACTTTAAACCCGGGCAAGTCCCCGGGTCCCGACGGGCTTAGTGCAGCCTTCTATAAGGCGTTCAAGAATGAGATTGCCCCTGTTCTCTGCAGTGTGTTTAACGAAGCTAACGAACTTAACGTTCTTCCGCCATCTTTTTTGACGTCACACACTGTACTCATTCCTAAGACAGAGGACGCCGCTAAATTACGTCAGGTTACATCGTACCGCCCCATTAGCCTTACAAACGTCGATTATAAAATATTTATGAAAATATTGGCTAGAAGGCTGCAATTTGTCATAACAGAACTGGTAGGACCCCACCAAACGTGTGGGATAAAGGGGAGAACCATTGTCACAAACATTCAAAAAGCCCGTAGCGTGCTAGAGTGCTGCGATGTAATGAATAGGGGGGTAGCAATGCTTCAAATCGATCTAGAAAAAGCTTTTGATCGGGTGCCCCATGATGTTCTTTTAGCTGTTTTAGATCACGTGATGGTAGGCTCCGTTATACGCGAAGGAGTGCGGATGGCTTATAGCGGGTGTACGACTAGTCTCATAGTTAACAAGTCGGTAGGAAGTCGTATAAAAGTGCAACGTTCTGTCCGCCAAGGATGCCCCCTTTCCCCCCTTCTTTTTTGTATCTATATTGAGTCTTTTTGTCTTAGCATTATCAGAAACAATGCCATCTGTGGGTTCAAACTTAATTCATCCGAGGTGCGCATATTAGCTTACGCGGACGACATTGCTACCTTTTGTGTAAACCAAGAAAGCATAGTTGAAGTAGTGAGCACTGTCAAACGTTTTTGTTTTGTTTCTGGTAGCGCCGTGAATTGGAGTAAATGCTTGGGTTTTTGGCATGGCAATTGGCCTTCTACCCCTAACGTTTTTGAAAATGTAAAGTGGTTAACAACTCCTGTTAATTATCTAGGTGTTCCACTCGATAACTACCGGGATAGCGAGCCTTACTGGCGTGGACAGGTCGCAGAGCTCCGGGAGAAGGCGGAGAAGTTCAGAGGTTGGGAATTTTCAATTTTCGCCCGTGCTACAGTTTGCAATTTGTTTTTTGTTAGCAAACTGTGGTACGTGCTACAAGTTTTACACTGTTCAAGAGTTAACGTTCAGAAGTTGCACCGCGTTTTAGCCGTTTTTATTTGGGGCTCAACATGGGAACGTACGAGTCGTATGAACCTGTTCCGGCGTGTACGTGACGGCGGACTAGGACTGTCACATTTGTTTTTGCGGCAGATTGTCAATCGTTTCCTTTTCTTTCGCGACGTCAGTGACCCCTTTTTACGCACCGTTTGCCAAGTCAGACTGAGTAGTACCCTACCCGAGTTTATTGTTTCTACGTCAAGTGAGGCAGGTGGTGTTTATGGTTACCTCAAAGAAGTTGTTGGTTCATGTCGATTTTTGGCAGCGCGTTTTTCTTTAGATTACTTAAGCGAAGTGTCGCGTAAAAGGTTGTACAGAGACCTTTGTGATGTTGTATTTCCAGTTCCTTTGTATAGAGCTGTGTATTGTGCAGGTCCAGGACAAGACGTCTTAAAACGTGTTAAAAGAATGATAGTTCCGCCAGGTGTAAAGACTTTCTTTTTTAAATTGCACACCGGCACGCTAACTGTAAAACGTGGATGGCGGCGAAAGGAATCTTTGTCCCGTGGGGTGACCATTGTTTTCTCTGTAAAAAACCTGAAACCATCGAGCACGTCTTTCTGGAGTGCTGGGACGGCGTCTTCCTATGGGACGTCCTCCAACGCACTCTGAAGAAAGACTTTCCATTAGACGTACACGGCATCAGGTATCTTTCCATAGAAAATGAGGACGGGGTGCCCTATGATATGCTAATGTTACTGGGCCTGCACAGCATTTGGAGGTGTCGGATGGCTACGCGCCATGCCGATATTGACGCGCGCGTGGCGGGGAACTATTTCCGCGAAAGTATTGCTTCTTTAGTTGAAACGCTTAAAGCACAAGTGTGCGTGCCAGACTGGATTCCACTCGTAGAATCCTTAATTACCATGAAAAGATTTTAGGCGGTCGCGCCTTGCACGGGGCTATCTGGACTTTTCATTAGTCACTGTTTTTTTTTGTTTTTTTTTGTGTGTGTGTTTTTGTGTTTTTTGCATTGTCACTTTCCTGTATATAATGTCATCTACACAACGGCAATAAAGAAAAAAAAAAAAAAAAAAAGATGGCATAGCGTAGGGGTTTAGACGTCCGCTTTATACGCAAGCGGATACGGGTTCGATCCGCGGTGGGCCTACTTTCTTTTTTTCCTTTTTGTTTCTCGAACTATTTGTTTTGTCGAGGCATTTGGCGATTGTTAAAACATTTCTTTTTGCGATGAACACTAAGAAAACCGAGTGTTGTCGCCGAAAATTCGCAGAACTAAATGGTATGGAACTCCCTTTCCGGAGGTGCGATCGGGGACAGCGGGGCTTGTGTTGCCGGCTGGACGCCGTGAAGCGGCGTGTACTGGTTAAGTTTTGTAATTAACAGCCAATACTGTCGCCGCGAAACGGCATGAACGCAGGCGGGGGGCTGTGTTAACGAGCTCCCCAGTGATACACGCGCCGTTCGAAAAGGGTGACCCAAATGGCATCAGTTTTCCGCGGAGTGCGTATAGCCATTTCCGACCGAAGGGCACTCCGGAGGGCGTATAGCTTTACTCATCCACGAAAGCATGGTAGCATAAATTCGAGAAATGGCCACAAAGCATTTACCGAAACCATGGGCCCCCCACACCCGTGCACTCGTTCTGTCTTGTGGGTTCTTGTGGGTTTTATCAGAGTGGAAGGGAGGTAGCGAGCGCAGCCGAGAGCGGCAGACTGGGCGAACTGCGATGAACAGGCGAGCTCTAGGAATATAAAGAATGTGGCATCGCGCGTCGGAGGGGCCAGTATGGGGGTTTGCAGTGTGCGCGGCTACCAGGACCGTTGAGATTATTCGCCCGCAGGCATTACGTATCACCGGTAAGTCCCACAACATAATACAATTCGCAGTAACGTGAATTTGTGGGCAGTTCTCCTGGTCTTACGAGGGTCAGCGAGCTGCGGAATCGCTGGATTTCGGTCGTTGATCGCGGCGGTGACTGGACCCCCGTCTCACCTCCTCCTCACCTCAGTGAGTGACCTGCACGGTGACCGCAATAACAATAAAAGCGAACCATATTCAAGCACCTAGCAAGTCATCAGGGAAGTGTCGCGATTGGCAATTTAGAATATCTGACTATCAGCCGCTTGCCGCTGATTTGTTTGTTATAAAATGCGTCCAAACAAATCCACAGGAACTAGTAATTTAAAATCGTGTGAGCAACCTCTAAATTCTTCAGGCACTCTCTGCGTTTGATATCACCACACATCGCGACACCAGCTTTTTCGAGGGCGCGTCCAAGATGAATTGCCGCTAAAATTCGTAAGTAAGCTAGTTGAACACGTTGGACTATCTGCATAAAACAGTTCCTTAACCGAAGCAAAGTAATTAAGAAAGGAAGCAGACGACGGATGTCACCGGGCAGCCACAGTCTCCATTTGGGAATCGGGATGAGTAGAGTCGCAGAGCCCACCAGTGCCAGCCAGTCCTTCCCTACGAACAACCACAAGGGATGACGGGTAGTCATGATGGGCGAGGAAGTAGACGGCGAAGCGGCAGGCGATAATGGAGGTTGGGTTGCAGCAGCTACGGAGCTAACATCATGGCCCCCTCCTACAATTCTATCATTCTTGGGTATAGGCATTTCTTCCGAATTTTGAATAAGACACAAGTTCAACTTTGAGGGCGTTTGGCGAGCCGCTACAAAACACTCTCGAGGCCCCGGCTGAACGAAAAAGGCCAGGCTGTGCTAGCGAGCTCCATTTATGAAAAGCGACAAGCTTTCATGCCATGATGCTTTTGGAGAGAAGTAGTTGTAGTTGTAATTAAATTAAATTTTAGGCACTTTACCCACATATGCAGGATATGTGTGGGTCTCCATCGACAGGACAAGTTGCCTGCTTCATGAAGACCTTCCATGATGATGTGCGACATGGACAATTACCGTACGTGTGATCATGGATGCCTCCATCTCCCTGCAAAGGTAACCCGTAGACTACAGCAGGTATTGCCTAGTCTGCAATGCCAGGAAATAATTTCGAGAGAGCGGCTGTTCCCAAGCTGCTCGAGAACCTGCATGGCGATGCCCTAGTATATTATACACTAGAGTGGCTATAGGTAGGGTTCCATGTTTTCAGAATATACTTTTTAGTGAAATTCTGAAGGTTTTTTCTTTTTTTGCGCAAGTAGAAAGTGATATTTTTGTAGCGTGCCAAAGAGTTCACATTGAACGCTGCATCCGTGCTATTCAGGAACACGGTGATAGTGTGACGCTATTCTTGATGAGAGCAAAGCACGTGAGAAACTCTTATTTGTTTGGAACATGGCTAGCACAACCACATCAGGTAACAGAATGGAACATATTTCTTTTGTGCTGCTCAGCAAACGTTGGGGTTCCGCAGGCTTCATTTGTCGCCATCGAAATTCTTCTAATCAGTTGGAAACAAGTTCTACTGCCAAAACACAACCCCTCCCCACCCCCGACGTCACATATACTGATGTCACATAGACTAGGGGAACACAACTACAACATAAACAGAATCACTTCCGGACACTTAGGCATACATTGCCAAGATTGCAGATGTCAAGCAGAACTAAAAAAAAAAACTGCCGTAATAAGTAAAAATAATAATCAACTAATTGTCTAAATTTATCAGAAAAAAAAGAATTAGATTATGTTATTTATTTACAGAATACCTACATCGCCTCGTGGGCATTATCGTAGGGGGGGATCACGAAATAACAAATAACAGTGATTTTCACAAACAAGAAAAAAATACATCATTGTCTGAGATACTGACCAGCTCCTGTTGCAGCAGGTTCCAGTCTTTGATTGTTTGAACAAAAAAAGAACTACCAAAATTGTTTGTTTTATAACAGTACTCAAAAACCTTTTCAGAGTTATCGAAA